>QRFJ01001695.1:147188-168936 GCA_006176705.1 Cocos nucifera
CCGCTGAGCTTTCTTGAAAGGTTTCTAAAGCTCAGTTCCTTGCTATGGAATGACTTCTTCCAAAAAAAAGTCTTATGGAAAGAAAAAAGAAGTCTGTGGAAAAAGCAAAAGGGAAGGACAAAGAAGAAGAAGGTAGAACGAAGAAGAAGGTCGATGCAAAGGAAAGTGTTTCCATTGCAACAGCGAGGCCATTGGAAGAGGAACTGCCCTATTACTGGCCACCCTAAAGAATAAAGAAGAAGGTCCTTCTGGAGGTATGCTCGTTATTGAGTCTAACCTATGGTTTTTCTGCTCCAGTTGGGGCTTGACTCTGGTTCTAGTGCTCATCTGTGCACTTCTATGCAGGGTTTGGGATAGCAGGAGGCTGAGGGATGGAGACATGATCCTACCGCGGTAATGGAGCAAGAGTTGCTGCAGTAGCCGTGGAACATACCCTCTGCGATTACCATCTGGTTTAGACTTAGTTTTAAAAGACTATTATTATGTGCCTGCAGCTAGCAGGAATTTGATTTCTGTTTCATGCTTAGCACAAGAAGGTTATGTGATCACCTTCTTTAAGGACCATTGTAACATTCTTTATGAAAGAAATAAAATTGCAAATGGTTTCCTTGTTAATGGTCTTTATCAGTTGCATATTGATGTACCTATTTTAACTATCGAGCAAAACGTGAATGCCAAACGACCTAGGGATAGTCCAAACGACAGATATCTATGGCACCTGAGATTAGGTCATATAGCAGAAGATAGGATTAACAAATTGGAGAAAAATGGGCTATTGAGTCCATTGACTTTTGAGTCATATCCAACTTGTGAATCTTGTCTTCAAGGCAAAATGACTAAACTCCCTTTTGTTGGACATGGGGAGAGGGCTATAGATCTCCTTGCCCTAGTACATACTGATGTGTGCGGCCCATTCGATGTGCCGGCTAGAGGCAATTTTGTCTACTTCATTACCTTTACCGATGATCTGTCTAGGTATGGGTATGTGTATCTTATGAGACATAAGTCTGAAGCTTTTGAAAAGTTCAAAGAATTCAGACATGAAGTAGAAAAACAAACTGAAAAACCCATTAAGGTTCTTCGATCAGATCGAGGAGGTGAATACCTTAGCCGGGAATTCCTAGACTATCTTAAGGAAAATGGCATAGTCTCTCAATGGACTCCATCAGGAACACCTCAACTTAACGGGGTTTTAGAACGGAGAAATCAAACTCTATTGGATATGGTTCGATCCATGATGAGCTTCACAGACCTCCCTCATTTTCTTTGGGGACATTCATTATTAACTTCAATCTATCTACTGAACAGGGTTTCCTCTAAAACCGTTCCTACCACACCATATGAGATATGGCACGGTAAGAAACCAAGTCTGAGTCATCTCAGAATTTGGGGTTGTCCGGCTCATGTCAAAAGACAACAAGCGGACAAGTTTGAGTTTAGGTCCTTCAGAGCTCGATTCATAGGATATCCTAAAGAGTCATTAGGATACTATTTCTACATTCCAGAAGACCACAATGTGATTGTGAGTCGACATGCCATATTTCTTGAAAAATAGTTTATTCAAGATAGTGGCATTGGAAAGCAGATTAAGCTTGATGAGAAAGTCTCACAAGTGGAAAGAGCTAAGGACCAAGTGGAACCAAATCAGGTTGAGCCAATAAGAACACTACCTCCACCACCTCGTAGATCGGAAAGAGTTTCCCGTCCCCCTGAAAGATACTTAGGTATTGTTTCAGAGGATGTAGAGGAAATGTTACTCGTAGGTAATGGTGCTCATGGAGATGATCCCAAAACCTACAACGAGGCGATATCAGATATCGACTCCGAGAAATGGCTTGAGGTAATGAAGTCAGAGATCGACTCGATGCACTCAAACTAAGTCTGGACCTTGGTAGATCCACCAGAAGGTATAGTACCTATTGGGTGTAAATGGATCTTCAAGAGAAAGATTGGTGTAGATGGGAATGTGGAGACATTCAAGGCTAGACTGGTGGCAAAAGGTTATAGTCAATGTGAAGGCATTGACTATCAGGATACCTTTTCCCAGTAGCTATGCTAAAATCCATCCGCACATTGCTTGCCGTTGCAGCCTATTTCGATTATGAAATATGGCAAATGGATGTGAAAACGGCATTCCTAAATGGATATCTTGAGGAAGATATCTATATGGAACAGCCGCTAGGTTTCACATTCAGTGATACTGATCACAAGGTTTGCAAGCTGCAAAGGTCCATATATGGACTTAAGCAAGCATCTCGGAGCTGGAACACTCGTTTCAATGATGTGATCAAAAAGTTTGTTTCATCAAAAACGAAGAGGAACCATGTGTTTTCAAAAGGGTCAGTGGGAGCGCTGTTGTCTTCCTCGTATTGTACGTGGATGACATCCTCCTTATTGGGAATGATATTCCCATGTTGACATAAGTCAAGATGTGGTTGTCCAAGGAATTCTCCATGAAAGACCTAGGTGAAGCATCCTTTATTCTAGGAATTAAGGTCTATAGGGATAGACCGAATAGGATGCTAGGACTTTCACAGAAGATGTACATAGAGAAAGTACTAAAGAGGTTTAGTATGGAAAACTCTAAGAGGGGATTAATACCCTTCAGACATGGTATTCATCTTTCTAAGAAGATGTGCCCCAGCACCCATGAGGAAATAGAACGCATGAGCAAGATCCCTTATGCTTCTGCAATAGGGAGCCTCATGTATGCCATGCTATGTACACGACCTGATATAGCCCATGCTATGAGTGTCACAAGCAGATATCAGTCAAATCCAGGTGAAGAACACTGGACTTCTATGAAATGTATCCTTAAGTACTTGAGAAGAACTAAGGATATGATGTTGGTCTTTGGTAACGGAGAACTCCTGGTCTAAGGATATACAGACTCGGACTTCATGTCCGATAAAGATGATCGAAAGTCGACATCTGGTAGACTATTTGTGCTGGAAGAGTTCCTAGCAAATGGTGATACCACCTCATCCGCGATTACCTCGAGAAGGGTTATGTTGAGGTTAAGAGAGTCAACTCCGCAGATAATGTGGCAGACCCACTTACAAAGCCGTTGGGCCAGCAGAAGATCGAAGCCCACCTTGAGAAGATGGGACTTAGACTTGTAGCCAATTGGCTTTAGGACAAGTGGGAGATTGTTAGATATATGTGCCCTAGAAGCCAGAATTGGCTGACACTTGTAATACACTTCTAGGGGCAAAATTATAATTTTGACTATAATTAATGAAATTGGTTATTTTCTATCACACCTGTGTATTTAGTGTCTGTGATACATCCTTTGAGTTAATGGTAATGATAATTCATATTTTAAGAGTTGAAAATTTAAGACATGAATAATCATTATTAACTCATAAACAGCTCCCGACCATAGGATCATCACGAGGATGGTGATTGATCCGGAAGGTTGGTGTACGATCGCTTCTCTTTAGTAGATGAGTCTTGAGTCTACGGTGTGGAGACACCAGAGCGAGAGTACAGGTACTCGTTAGAGAACGAGGGCACTGAGTGTGACCACCTCGAGTAGTCATTAGGAAGTCTATCTTCTCGTCAATGACTGACTCGATGCTGCAGTAGTGTGTCTGGTTCTTTGACTTGAGATGCATCGGTAGTTCACCTTGAGGGTGTTATAGTTTGACTACACCATTACTCGGTCTCCTAGCCATATGGAATCCTGAGGTGTATATTGGCTATAGCATGTTCATTGTAGGAACTGGATTGCATCAAGATGGAATCTATCTACCTCGGTGGTAGAGGAGTAGCCCTATGATGATCATGAGAATCAAGTCCAGAAATCCATGGCCATGGTAGAGTGAAATAATAGAAAGAGTTTCTATTTAGATTTTCACATTGGACTCGAATCGAATGATTACATCATATGACAGAGACTAGGGTTTGACGAGTTCACCTTAACCCTAATCTGATCGGGGCTCAAGATAGAAGAACTGAATCACACAGGAAGCTGCACCAAGAGGTTCGCATTCAGCTCTGATGGGTTGCCACCATATACTGCTAGGTGTCACTGGTGGATTTTGGGAGCAATTAGAATGATTTAGATGATCGATCATTCTAGCTGTTCGAATCAGAAGAGTTCTGATCCATCGAAAGGAGTTTCGATGATGTCTATGATAGAGATCATGACATATCCCATTACCATACAGAACTGAACCTAACTGGGTCACACAAACAAGGGTTTGAATCTGGTGATCATCAATTGAACTGATCTAGTTCAATTGATCTGAATGAGATTCAATTAGGTTCAAGGAAATCGTGCTAGCACTCGATTGAACCTAACGTTCTTCTTTTACTATCATAAATAAGTTGTCCTGACTGAGCCAAAGGAGTTTGTGCTCAATCAGAGGCCTTCATATGGTCTGACTGGAGGTTGTCCAAGTCAGAATAGGTTGTCTTATTTGTAAGACATTACCTGCCATTTTTGGTCACCTGCCATTTCTTGTTCTTTGACTTTGGTCAAAAGTCTACCTTTGACTGGTCAAACGTTGACCATTGACCCTTTGACTTTTGACCACATGTCATGCACCTATTGGAGAGCTGGTGGGGGCCTGTCCCCCTGCCAGAACCTGGAAAGGAGAAGGGCGCACGCCAAGGGTGGCGTGAGCCCAAGTAGGAGGCGCCTAGGAGTCCTTGTTGGATAAGGACTCCACCTCCCTTTTGGATTCCAATCAGAGTTCTACTAAGAATCCAGTTTGACTGGTCTTAGGCACCCTCTAAGGAGGAATCCAGGGGTCTCTATTCCAACCAATCAGATTTAGATCTGATTTCACAAAAGGTTATGATTGGTTGAGAGGAAGAGGAGTTGGATCACAAGAGGTCTATAAATAAGACCCTGCGCCCAACCCTAATTCTAAGTGAATGCAATTCAATTGAGAAACCCCACGCCCCAAGGCTGGTCTCCCCTCCTCCTCCATGCCATAGCTTCCTCTCCCCTTGCTCTCCACATCCAAAAGGTGTTTTGGACTTAGGTTGGTGCGATTCAGATCAAGGAAAGGCGATCAAAAGCAAGAAGGCTGCGCTACTGCAAAAGGATGACTGCAGATCTTCAAAAGAGTTTTGAAGATCCTCTAGATCAGATCCAGATCTAATTTTTGGAGGTGTGATAGAGAAGAAGAGGATCTCTAGATCCAACCCGAGTGGATACCGGTAGAGGCCAGGCGCTTGCGTGGCTAGATCCAAAACCTTCCGCTGCAATCAGGATCATCTACAGGGTAATAGGATTACCCAAATCAGGTAAATTAAATTTGATTTAATTTATCTTATTTTATTTTATTTATTAAAATAATAAGAATCAGATCTGAAACGTATCAAGATCTGATTGAGATCAAGAGAAAATTTTTGAAATATATCTCTTGATCTAATCAGATCTGGACGAACCTGGACCGAAAAATCAGGATTTTCCTTCAAAATCTTATAACAGGATAACCTTATGGCAGTTCATGCAATCTAAAATATTTTATTTTTAGATCTAAAACTATTATAAATCTATTAAATTATAAATAAAATTAGATTAAATCTAATAAATTTATGATTAGAGTTAGAACATCACGAACTAGGATAATCTTTTCACTGTAAGGGATAAATCTTATAGCAGGACAACCTTATGACAGTTCGTAAGATCTAAATTTTTTTAAATTTTAGATTTAATAATTAAATTATAAATTAGATCTAATCTAAAAAATAATCTAAACGTACACAAAAATCATGTAACAAGAACCTGGGCTCTGATACCAATTGTAGGAACCAGATCTAGGATTTCATGGGTAGATCTTAAAATTTTTTCAAGATCATGCAGCAAAAGACTTAAGTAAATTAAATATTTATTTAAATAAATATATAAATATTTAAATCTTTGATCTATTATATGATCAAGATATGATATTAAATTAAAAATTAAAATTAAATAAGAAATAAAAGATTGATCAAATCAATCTAGATCTACACTACATTAAATGCAGGTATGAAGTTAATAGATCAGATCTATTACCTAAGTAAGTTAGATATTCTAACTTATTGATCAGACTTGAGGATGAAGTCATGAGCCGCACATATATCTGCCCTCTAAGAGTCATCCACATGAGTCCATGAACATGATCAGAGATCTTGATGCAGGAAATCAGCATAGTATGCTAGCTCTGTGCTGATCTCTCTTTGATAGTTGATCCGATACTTTCTTCTTCAAAACTTAGATACTCTAAAATACTAGAAGAATAGAAAATGATTTGTGATGCTAAGATACCTCTCAAAAGCTTACAAAAAGGGAGGAAGAGATCTAGAACAAAAACACTAGAAGAAGATCCTCTTCTTCTTCTTTGTTCTTTTTCTAGACATCCTAATTTATGTTTTGAATATCTCCATGATCCAGATGAATTTTTCTTTAATTTTTATACACAAAATAGGACTCTCAAATGTATACAATTAAAAAAAAAATTAGCTAAAAATTTTCTTTAAATAAAGAGATATGTAGAGTCCAAGTTAGGTAAAAAATCTAGACTAGGAAGGACCAAATAAGGGAAGTTGTTGGGCCGCCCAACTCTTAGGCGCCCACACCTCTTTTTCTGCCATGGACCAGCAAGGGGGGCACACAAAAAATGCTCTCTTTTATCATGAAAATCAAAAAAAATAAGGAAGGATGGGTCGGCACACTTATGGAAAGAGTTTTGGTTGACAAGGATTCCATCTCATAGAATCCTTAAGCAAAACTAATTCCCCTTTTGACTTAATCTTCCAACAAACTTCCATATGAGAAAAAGGAAGAGAGAAGGGAGGTGTGAGAAACCTTGGTCATGGAGATTATTCACGTAAAAACACAAAGAGAAAAGGGTGGGGCATGAGGATTAGGTGGTGCAAGGAATAGGGAGTCCTAGTCACACTAGGACTCCTATTTTGACTTGGTCAAATAAGGTCTTTTAACTAAATAAAAATAAGAGTAAATCAATCTAATTAAATAATATCCTAATCCATTTAAAGATTAAATTAAATTAAATTAACTTAAATTAAATTTTAATTTAATTTTTTAATTAAATTAAAAAATTAGGTTGACCCGAGTCCTAGTTAGACTAGGACTAGTTCTTCTTTGCACTTGACTTATCCAATAAGCTAATTGAACTTGATCCAATTAAGTCCAAACTAAATCTAATTAAATTATATTTAATTAAACTTAATCTCAGCCTTCTGGCTTAATCAAATTAAGTCAATTAGTAATCGAATTGCTAATCGATCCTCCTACAACACTTGCACTACGTTAAACACCAATCGTATTGATTGTTTAACCCTAAAATGATTCTAAATTACTGATCAACCATTCGATTGAAACATGAATTGTAATGTGTGCTACCTCATAGGTCAAACTTAAGTCGATAGCACAAAAATAAATTTCTATACTAATCAAAGTGACCATCTAGTAATGATATCCGACGGCCAGATAGTTCGAAAGGTATAGAATACCATCCTTAGAACCCATGCGAATATAGTTTCTATATAATTCATCCCCTTGACCATAATGCTCGTAGGACACCTCAATGTTCAACTATCAACTCTAATCAGGTTGTCGATATTGTATTTCAAAATATCAAATCCATTTGATGGATTATCCTTGCCCAGATTTTGCTATATTAAAATACAGTGATTCATTCTTCTTCAACTCTTGGAGTGGTCAATTCTATCTTGATCATACTCTGACTTTGTAAGTACTTGACTATGCTCAGAAGTCTTTCATTTTTGAATTAGAAATTCAGTTAGTCTGATACCAAAGCACAGTGAGTTGCTTGCAAGTCATTGAGGTGATCTCAGGTCTAAGGGATACTTATACCTATATCCCATTAGAGACTTTCTCGATAGTAGAATACTCTGAAGTTAGTCATGTTTAATTACAATGTACCCATACATCTCAGCTGTATGCCATACCAGTGTGTCCATACTCCTTGGTTAAGAGGACAACCAAACTATATAGCATATAGTGACTTATGCTCGATAGATGCTGTCGTCCTAATTAACATCCTATCATTTAGTCATGAATAAATTTAAGAACTAATCGATAAATTATCTCTTTATCAAAATTAAATAGTCCTAAGGACTTTATCACAACAATGGAGTTTATTAGAAGATGTAAATTTATGATAAAAAAAAGATGCTAAAATATTTTTTATTAATTAATAAATTAATTATAATATCTCAATCATCAATAGACTAATGATTGGCTTTGAAACAAAATTTTTAATATAATCATCGATTAAAATACCTAAAAAATTTTAAATCAGGACGAAATCAGGTACATAAGACTAATTATTATCATACTTGAGGATTTAAAAAAAAATTATTTATCCTTCCCTCTCAAATTAATTTTCATTATCCTCAAAGGAGAAAGAATAATAGAGTATGATAAATGATAGAAAAATAAGAAGAAAAAAATTCACCTGATTTAATATATTCTTGGCTCGGCCTGGGCTTTAATTATTCTTCGTCTAGTATGGGTTTGTAGTTCTCCCCCCAACTTAATCCTGAAAGAAAGATAAACTAAAAATAAAAAAAATATTAAATGCAAAAACTTGGGTTGCCTTCCAGTAAATGCTAAGTTTAACATCTTCAGTCAGATTAGATCCAAAAATTAATCCAAGTAAATAGGTTCGTAAAGAACCATAGCTTATTCATTAGTCTCAGTGAAAAGTTCCTAGAATGGTTTCAGTCGTTGTCTATTAACTTTAAAAGTAACACCATTACTTGGATTTTTTTATCTCTATGGCTTCGTGTGAGAAGACTTTCTTAACTATATATGGTCCAGTCCATCGAGATCTTAATTTATCTAGAAATAGGTGTAGCCTAGAATTATATAGAAGAACTTTTTGTCCAGGTGTAAAAGATTTTTTATTAATTGCTTGATCATGAAAAGCTTTAGTTCTTTCTTTATAAATTTTGGCATTTTCGTTGGTTTCATTTCTTATTTCTTTAAGTTCATTAATTTAAAATTTTTTTGGATCATCGGCTGCATCCAAGTTCATATTCAGTTGTTTAATGGCCCACATTGTCCTATGTTTCAATTCTACCAGCAAGTGACATGCTTTTCCAAATACAAACCTATATGGAGATATTTCTAAGTTGGTCTTGAAAGCTGTACGATATGCCTAGAGTGCATCTATTAGTTTTAAAGACCGATCTTTTCTATTAATGCTTACTGTCTTCTCTAAGATTAAATTGATTTGGCGATTAGAAACTTCAACTTGCCCACTTGTTTGTAGATGATAGGATGTGGCCAGTTTGTAGGTAATGTTATACTTCATCAATGATGCGAAGGATCGGTTGTAGAAGTGTGTTCCACAATCACTGATAATAGCTCTAGGAGTACCAAATCAAGATTGAATATTTTTTTCAAGAAATTTGATAACAATTCTATTATCATTGATCTTACATGGTACTTTCTCTATCCACTTGGATACATAATCAATAGCTACTAATATTTATTCATTTCCAAAAGATTTTGAAAATGGTCCTATGAAGTCTATTCCCCATACATAAAAAATTTTGTTAATTAAAATTGGATTCATAGGCATCATATCTTTCTTAGTGATTCGATCTATTTGTTGACACCTAACATAATTTTTACAATATTCATTGGCATCTTTAAATAGGTTCGGCGAATAGAATCCACATTGGAGCACTTTAGTTGCAGTCTTTTTAGAACTGAAATGACCACCACAAGCTTGGTCATGGCAAGAGGATAAAATATTTCTAACTTCTTCATCTGGGATGCATCTTCTTATGATTTGGTCAGGACATTGTTTGAATAAATATGGATCATCCTAAATAAAATATTTTATTTGAGAGGAAAATTTTGTTCTTATCCTAAGTGGTCCAGTACATAGGAATTTGGTTGATGGCTAAGAAATTTACTATGTCAGCATACCATGATTCTGATGTTACTAACAATAGTTGTTCATCAGGAAAGGACTCAATAATAGGTATTTCCTCAGTTGGTGCGATTGCTAAATGAGATAAATGATTTGCCACTATATTTTCTATACCTTTCTTATCCCTGATCTCTAGATTAAATTCTTATAAAAGAGGAATCCATCTAATTAGGCATGCCTTAGCATTTTTCTTTGAGAGAAGGTGCCTAATAGCTGAGTGATTAGTATAGATAATTATATGAGAACCCACCAAGTAGGACCTAAACTTCTCTAAAGCAAATACCATAGCTAAAAATTTCTTTTCAGTAGTTGAGTAATTAAGCTATGCTTCATTTAAGGTCCTGCTAGCATAATAGATCACTCGAGGTAGCTTATCTATCTTTTGACCTAAGATAGTTCCTATGGCACGATCAGATGCATCGCAATGAGCTCAAAAGGTTGAGTCCAAATAGGTGGATGAATAATTGGGGCCGAGGTTAATTCCTTCATTAAACTTTCAATGGACTCGAGACATTTATGTGTGAAATCAAATTTGACATCTTTGGCTAATAGGTTAGTTAATGGTCGAGTCACTTTGCTAAAATTCTTTATAAATCACCTATGGAAATCAGCGTGTCCAAGGAAAAAGCAAATTTTTTTTACTGATCTGGGTGGTGGAAGGTTTTCAATTAAATCAACCTTGGCTTTACCTACTTCTATACCTCATTTTGAAATTACATAACCAAGGACTATGCCTTCCTTAACCATAAACTGACATTTTTTCTAATTTAATAGTAGATGCTTCTCCTTACATCTTTCTAAAACTAATCTAAGATGATGTAGACATTCAGAGAAGGTAGATCCAAAGATGAAAAAATCATCCATAAAAATTTCAAAAAATTTTTCTATCATGTCTGAGAAAATGCTGGTCATGCATCTTTGAAAAGTAGCTGATGTATTACATAATCTAAAGGGCATGCGTCTATAGGCAAAGGTTCCATATGGACAGGTAAAGGTAGTCTTTTTCTGATCCTCAAGGGCTATAAAAATTTGGTTATATCCCGAATATCCATCTAGAAAGCAATAAAAGTCATGCCCTGCTAGTCTTTCTAACATTTGGTCGATGAAGGACAGAGAAAAATGGTCCTTTTGGATGGTTGTATTTAATTTTCTATAGTCGATGCAAACTCTCCATCTAGTTTAAACTCCTATTGGAACCAATTCATTGTTATCATTTTGGACTATAGTAACTCCTGACTTCTTGGGTACCACTTGTACTGGGCTTGCCCATGAACTATCTGAGATTGAATATATTATTCCATTGTCAAGGAGTTTTATTATTTCTTTCTTTACAATCTCTTTCATTGCTGGGTTCAGTCTCCTTTGGGGATCTCTTTTGGCTTAGCATCCTCTAATAGATGAATTCTATGTTGAACAATTGAGGAACTAATTTCTTTTAAATCAGCCATGGTCCATCCTATTGCTTTTTTATTTTTCTTTAGGACAGTCAATAATTCTCTTTCTTGTATAGGATCTAGGTCTGCTGAAATAATTATTGGCAAGATTTTTGATGGACCTAGGTATTCATATTTCAGATGTTTGGAGAGTGTTTTTAATTTTATTTTAGGTGTTTCCTCCACTAATGGTCTAGGCAATGGTTCAACTGGAGGCTCCCATCTAAGTTCTGTATTGATTATGGATAAATCATTGACCTTCAAATTCTTCATAGGTCTGATTCACCCATAGTTTCATGTTAGATTTTTTATCAGTTAGGTCAATGGGTTCATAAACATTATCTTGTATTAAGTTGAGGTCACTAACTTGATTTGTTTCAGATAGATTAAAAATATTTAGATCTGTAGTCATATTACCAAAAAAGAGTTTCATTAGGCCATTTTGACAGTTGATTTGGGCATTGGCTATGGCAAGAAATGGTCTACCTAGTATAACTGAGATATGGCCGTTTGGATTTATTATAGGTTTAGTTTCTAAAATCATAAAGTCCATCGGATAGATGAAATCATCAATCTTAATTAATACATCCTCTACTAATCCCCTTGGTACTTTCAAAGATTGATCTGCTAATTATAAAGTCATTCCTGTAGGCTTTAATTCTTCCAATTCTAGCTTTTCATAAATTGAATAAGATAATATATTGACACTTGCCCCTAGGTCTAATAGAGCCTTATTAATGAAAGTTTTTCCTATGATGCAAGAAATAGTGGGAGATTCTGGATCTTTGTATTTCATTGGCATATGGTTTGATAGGTATGAACTCACACTAGCTGCTAGGAAAGCTTTCTTAAGTATATTGATGGTCTTTTTTTTGGTACACAAGTCTTTAAGAAATTTAGTATATGATGAAACTTGTTGCATCATATCAAATAAAGAAATATTTACTTTCACTTGCTTAAAGACCTCTAAAATTTTATTAAGTTGGGCTGAGTTTCAGTTGGACTTTAATGTATTAGAAAAGGATGCTATAATTTTAGGTAATGGTCCAACTAATTTTGGTGCGGGCTCTGTTGGTGGATCAGGTTCTGTTTCTTTAGATTCTTCAGACTAGCCCTATTCAGGTATTAGTTCAGATAGTGGATCTTCTATTTCTTCTTTTGGTGCTTCAGATATATCCACTTGATTATCTACTTATTTTCCAGATCTTAGTGTATGGATAGCATTTAGTTGGTTAATCTAGGCTCCTTGCTGAGATTTTTGATTATTTTGGATTCTAGGGTTAGCCCTAGGTTGACCTGACAATCTATCCTTTTCTCTCTCACTTACAATATTAGCTAACTATCCTAATTGCATTTCTAAACGAGCTATTGCTTGTGTATTTGCTATTAGCAATTAACCAGTGGCTTGTATAAAAGTATTAAGGGTAGTTGCATTATCAGTTTTGATTTTGTCAGGATTTCTAGACTCTTTTCTAAAGAGTCTAATTTCTTTTCATTATTGTTAAAGTTTGGTGGATTATTTGTTGTAGGGTTAGGCCTTGTGTTTGATTAATTGAAGCTAGGATTGCCTACATTTGGATCTTGTGAGCATGAAAAATTAGGATGGTTTCTCCATCCTGGGTTATAAGTGGATGCATAGGGGTTATTATTTGGTCTTTGATATGCTGCATTAACCTATGCAAACTCATTTTCTATTGGTTTAATCAGAAAGAAATGTTTCTCTATAACATGGTCTGGTGCACTGCAACCATTGCACATGGGTGCAGATACTTGGTTTACATTGGCTAGTCTTTGTAATTCTAAGCCCTTTAATATTCGTTGCAAAGTAGCTATTTTGACTTCTGCAGCTAGGATTGTTGGGACTTGGTGTATACCATCTCTTGCTGGCATAAGTTCTCTAGTTGCTTTTCATTGCAGACTCTTTTTTGCTAGATCGTCTAAAAATTGCCAGGCCTCATTAGGTTTCTTGTGTATGAATTGGCCTAGGCACATTGATTCTAGCATAGTCCTAAAACTTGGGTCTAGACCTTCATAAATAATTTGGCATAATCTCCATGTTTCTATTCCATGGTATGGGCATTGACTCAAGAGGTTCTTAAATCGATCTAAACATTTTTAGAAAGACTCTCCTCCTAATTGATAAAATTGATTAATTTCATTTCTTAACTTGGCTATTTTGTGATGTAGGAAGAACTTCCTCAAGAATACTTTTACAAAGCCATCCCCTGTTATGGTCGAGTGGTTGGGTAGACTATAAAACTATTTTTTAGTATTTTTCTTGAGGGCAAAATTAATCAACCTAAATTTAATAGCATCATATGAGAGTTGATGTATCCTCATGGCATCACATATTTTCTCAAATTCTCTAATAAAAATATAAGCATCCTTAATCCTGGTAAATTTAGGGAGCATATTGATGATTTGAGGTTTAATTTTGAAACTGGTTGCATTGGTCTGTGGTAATTGGATACAAGATGATTGGGCTAATCCAATTGGATGGTAGAAGTCTTTTAGGGTTTGAGGCTCTTGATCTATCTCACTTATTGTGGACTCAAAAATTTCTTGGATTAGGATAGGATTTGGATCTATTCTTACTAATCGATCAGATTCTCTTTTTCAAATTACTTTTTTTTATTTTAATATATATAAATTTATTATTTTTTTTAATTTTTAATATTTTTTTTAAAAAAAATTAAAGGGATGAGAGAAAAGAAAGAAGAGAGTTCTAAAGATGAGTCCTACGGAGTCCTAAATCTAGAGATGAAAGAGAGAAGAGTGTTTTAATTAGGTTTGAATTTGGTGTTAATAGCAATCAAGTTAAGCAAATAAGGACTCTCTACCTAGGGTTAACCTAGATCTAGATAGCTCTTAACAGTTCTAAGATCACCATTGAGCACTCCAAGCATAAAATTGGCTAATTGATTCGGCCAGGTAAGTGTAAGATATGGGAGATTTTCTACTCATTGCTTTTCTTAGACACCAATTGAGTTGACCAGATCAGATAATGGAATCAATTAAAAATTACAATCTTTGAACCACTTGACTTAGACACCAAATAATTAACCAATTCAAATCCGATCCAACTCTAGGGTTTTCTTGTCCTAATATGCTCGAGTATCCTTAGAGGCCAATGTCTATTTGATTTTAAGTTAAGATTTGGATAAATGCAATATGAAGGGTGATGATTTATGGGCTAAGAAAGAATGATCAAATCCCCATCTTATCTTATTTAATGGGTTGTGCCCTTAGAGTAGATTATGGATATGCAATGCAAATCAAACAAGATGTCCAAATATCTTGTTTAAGGATTTAGGATTTTATCTTTTTATAGATATTTTTTTAGTTTTTGAATGTATGGTTTTATAAAAGAAAGTAAATTCAAGTGATTAAATCTTAAAAAGTAATAAATTAATCTAAATTATAGAAAATAGAAATTAGTTATGAAAGGCAGTAATAACTAGGTAAAATTAAAGAGCAACAAAATTTTTTTCTATTTTTTTATTATTTTAATTTTTTAAACTAATTAATTAATTTTTAATTAATTAAAGCAATCATGCTACAATCTCCAGCAAAGATATCAAAAATTTGACTGCTTGCCATTAAAATAATAAATAAAGATTAAGCCTGATTTTAATTTTTAGAATAGTGGTGAGTTGAGTGTCAATTTTCTTAGGAGTTGAAGGCTAAGTTACATTCAATTTTAATTAAAAAATATTTTAATTTAATTTTAAAGCATGAATTTAAATAAATAGATTAAAGAGAGCAAATTGAGAGTTTAGCAAATTAAAAGAAAAATAAAAAGAAAGTAAATACTTAATTAATTAGAATTTTAAGAATTAATGAGAATTATTCTAGAATTTTGAATCCATCTTCAACATGATTGTGGTAACTTTTTTAATACAAAAAATTATTATTTTTAAAAAATTAGTTATAATTATAATTTATTTTCTTAGAGTATGAATTATATCTCTTGATAATGATCCATCTCTATGAAATCATAAACTATTTAATATATTAATTCTTAAAAATTAATAATATGGCTTTTAATGATTATTTTTTAAAATAAATTATTAAATTAAGTATGGACTGTATCTGCCGATCATAATCCATCCTAATGCATATAATTTATTTAGATCTTTAATCAATTAATAAGAATGTCAAATAATTAGGATCTCATGCATAAAAAGATAAATTTTATTAAAAATTAAGCTAGAGAACATGTTTGCATAAAAAATAATTACAAAAGATAAAGAAAAAAAATTATAATCAATGTTAGAAGATTTCATCTACTCTTTCAGAATCCAGCTCCTTAGGCATGCATGGTTGATGATTTGCTCGCTCCCGACATCTTCAGAGCTTCTTTGATTGAAGGTTGGAAGAAAAAAGAAGAAGGAAAGGAGTAGAAGAGAGAAAAAGTGAGAATAGAAGCTCTTTTTTCTCTATTATTGGCATAGAAGACTTGTTCTCAGGCTTTAGGTGTAAGGAGGTTTAAATAGAAGAAGAAACAAGCTTTTTAGAGTTATTTTTGGAGTCAAAATCCATGTCTAGATTGAATCTAATCATCCCGATAAATTTTGGCTATTAAATCTTGATCAAATGCCCCAAAATCCATCAGAAAACTACCTTCTAGCTTCAAGATCAGTGCCAAATTAAATATGGGCCATCAGATCCTTGATCGAAGTATTTTCGACCATTGGATCACGCTCAGATGAAGCCTGGAGTCCTAATCATAGCTAGAATAAATCCCCACCATTGGATTTCGATCGGCAGCAACCTGGACCATTCGTCAGTGCTTGATGGAGCTTGTGGACTACATAAACTAGCTGCACCGAAGACCTCCATCAATTGTGTAGCGCCATGCTAACTGAATTTACCAAAATACTCCTGTGAGCCACGATGAAAATTTTATGAACCTCTTAGCAATCAAGGTTCACCACATGTTGCATGCTGATTTGCTATGCTTGCTGAGCTAGGTGGTTAGTGCCTATTCCATGGACCGACCAGTCGGTCCATCGTGCACCGATCTATTTTTTTCTTTTATTTTAAAATTTTAGGCTTTATAATTTTTTCGTTTTAGATGCAATTTGAGTGAAATTTATTACATTGAAACCCATAAATCAAGCTCGACTTTTTTCCTACAAAATACTAATAAAAGTATTAATTATTTAAATAAATATCAAATATTATATTATTTAATACTTTTATTTATTAATTTATGATAATTATCAATCATAACATTGTAGACTCAAGATCCATTTGCTCAGAAGGATGGTGATCCATGCATCGATTTTGATGAGATCAATTACTATCCTCCATGATGACTCTATGATTAGAAGCATTCAGAAAGTAACCACTAATGATGTGTGTCTTAAATTCTTAATATCTTGAGAATATATAAAATTATTTTTATTAATTTCTAGAATAAATCATGGATACATAAACATAATTGAAAATAAGAATGCTTTTATTGATAATAAAAGATTTATAAGTATAATTATAAGTCCTGGAAATACATATGTGTTAGCCAATAATTGGCTTCGAGAGCACACTTCTAATAGGCTTGTATTTGGTAAGAGATGTCACTTGTTAGTAGAATTGGAACATAAGATGATATGGACCATAAAATAATTGAACATAGACTTGGATGCAGCTAGAGGTCAGAGAAAATTATAGATAAATGAACTTAAGAAAATTAAGAATGAAACTCATGAAAATGCTAAAATTTATAAAGAAAGAGGTAAAGCTTTCCATGAGCAAGCAATTAGTAGAAAATCTTTTACACTTGGATAATTCTTTTTTTATATAATTATAGGCTACACCTATTTTTAGGAAAACTAGGATCTAGATGGACCGGACTATATATAGTTAAGAAAGTCTTCTCACACGGGGCCATAGAAATTGAAAACCTAAATAATAGTGCTATTTCTAAAGTTAACAGATAATGACCGAAACTATTCTTAGAATTGCCCATCGAACTTAATGAAGAAGCCATGGTTTTTTATGAACTTACCTATTTTGATTGACTTACTGATGCGTGCAAATGTATCACTATGGTAAGTGCACTAGTTGATCAAGCAGTAAAGTGTATAAGTAGAGTATCATCCCTTGAGGATTAAAAAAAAAGTACTAAAAAAATACTCTCCTAAACTTTATTTAAAAAATCAATTTATAAGAAATAAGAAATAAAAAATAATTAAGAAATTACAAGAAAATAAAGAGGATATAATTTTTAGGGTTGAATTCAAAAGCAGTAGGATACTAAGGTAATAGATTCACCAACTCAATCAATACAATATTCAAGTAATCATACAAATTAGGTTAATTTTATTTCATGGGACGACGAAGTCTTCTAAGATATTCACTACCCTTTGGTCAAGGCGTAGCAAAACTATCAATATTTATTAACTATCCTTTGATCCAGGTGTAATTTAAATAAATATTGATGCATTAAATTTTATAAAATTCTCTAATTAAAATACATTCATTTAAAGTATACTAAAATTATCGCTTGCATAAGAACCTTAAACCAATTCAAACATAAGGTATATAAATCAAGAAGTATTGATATAGACATACTTGGTTGATATCATCTATGTCCATCAAAATAATTAGAATATGGTCAATAATCTAAAAGTATTAAGAACAGATTTATATACTCCTCAAAAATAAAATATGAATCTAAAATTCAATTACACTAAATATTGCATCAAAAGAGTGACTACACCTTAGCTTTAGTAAAATAAATTTAGTTCATGATAAATTAAACAAAAATAGTAAATAAAATAAAATACATAAATAAATCCAAATAGAAGATTGCTTGTTGCTAAATTTTATCGATCGTTGCCCTTGGCGAGGAGAAGTTGATGGAGAAGAGTTGCTGGCTTGATGTGCTAGACGTGGAAGATGAGCCACGAAGAAAAAAGGAAGAAAGAAGGAAAAGAGCTCTTTTTCTGATCAAATTCTCCCTCAAAAACCCTGACTCTCTCTAATCACCAGACTCTCTCATTTTTTTGTTCCTATTCTATTCTCTAAAATCTAGTCTATTGCTATGTTATTCCATGCTTTGTTTTTGTTCGACAGCAAGCCTTAAATAGATTGAAAAGGCTGGGATAGGAATCCTAATGAGATCATGATTAAAACTCCTGAAATGGCTCAAATAGAAGCTTTGTTGTTGATAAAAGAATCTAGATCTCCTTGGCCGTTGGATGGGCATCGAATGGATCAAAAATAACCTAAAAACCCATTTAAATCTCTAGATCAAATCAGATTAGACTATGGCCATTGGATCAACCTGATCATGGATTTTAGACCATTGGATGGTGCCTTAAAGGAAGCCTGGGTCTTTGACTTAAAACTAAAAATTGTCTCAGCCAATGGATCATCACCGACATTAACCTGGATTGCATGATTGCGCACTGGGAAGCTTGAGTCTTCAATTTAAACCAAGAAGTTGTCCCAATCATTGGATCAAGATCGGGAATTCCGTAGGCTCTACACAATCAAAGCTTGCTGCTTCATGTGAAATATCCAAAATACCTTGGCCATCTCATGATGAGCCGCATGGTTTCTTGACATTATGGAGACATCAGGCTAGGCTGGTTTAGCATAGGCAGTCTACAGTCAGGTCTATTCTAAGTTGATTTTTGAACCGATTTGGACTGGACTGGCCAACTTTCTTTTTTATTTATTTTTTCCTTTGACTTTTGATTCCAAGGCCAATTAAAGTCTGATTTGCTTTAATTTTTTTTTTGAACCAAAAAATCGAGCTCTTCTCATTGGCAACTATCTTTCCTACAAAAGATAAATAAAAGTATCAATTTTTTAAAAATAAGATCAATTATTTCATAATTTAATATTTTTATTAGTATATTTATTACACTTATCACACCCCTAATTTATTCATTGCTAGTCCCTTAGCAATGCATTATTTAACATTAATTAATCAGCATGTTTTAATAAGATCCTCTTCCACAAAAATAGTTCTAGGTTTAAAGATAAAAAAGTTTAGCAAGTACTACTAACTAAGTATTGAGTTTAAGAAGCAAATTTCATAGTGAGTATAATTAGAAACTTTCTTAGGATACATCTAAAGATCTATAGCACTTGTGTTAGTGATGACTAACTTGGTATTTCGGTGCTAACTTAAAGGATAAATGTATCTTCTCTTATTATCTATTTTGGTTAATTTTTTTATATACTCTTAAGTTAAGTTTATGAACTAAGGTAGCTTTCACACTGCCTTTTTTTTTTTTTTTTTTATGCTGAGCATCCTGCCCTTTCCTTCACTGTTTGATGTGAACCTTCACAGTTGACTTAGGTGCAGAGACATAGTTACTAAGCTTCAAGTAATCCACATATACTTTATATTTTATATTTTTTATTTTAGACAGGTAGTTCTTTTCTTAATTTCAAATTTTTTTAATTAAAATATATATTAATCATTAATTTTTATTAATAATTGAATCCTTAGTTGGCTTTATAATCAATATCTACTTTATCTTGTTAGTGTGCATGTACAATTACAAGTGCTAATAGTTTTTAGGCCACTAAAAGTCTGACCAACTATTCTACTTCCTGACTCACTACATTCATTAGCAAGTACATCCTAACTTTATTATTTTTTCTAGTCCATCCTACTCAAGATTTTCTTTCTTAACACATGGCTTTTTTTTAATTTTAAATTATTTATATTTAATTTTTAAAAATTTTAATTTTTTAATAAAATTATTTTCTATCCTCCAACTTAATCGACATTATTTCAATAGAGAAAAGAAAATAAAGGGTGTAATAATAGACAAGAAAGAATATACCTAATTTAATGCATTAATGGTCCAACATTAGTCTTTAAAGCTTTGAAATTTGGCTTAAGCTCTCATTTATTTTTTTCTACGAAAATGAAAACACACATCAAAGCAATAAAAGAGCAATAAGAAACTATGAAAAACAAAAAAAAGACTCAAAACAAAAAGAAAAAGAAATAACTTATCTAGTATTTTTGATTTATAGTCTTCAGCTTGACTTTCTTGGGACTCTAAATTGGATCAATCCAGTGCCACTTCAATAGGTACACTTTTATTTTTAGCCGAACCTTCTTGTGATTGGATAATGCAAGCTTCAATAGGATTCTCAAATCTATTTTCTAATGAATACTCTTGTACTGGTTTGTCGATATCATCAATTCAAAAATATATCTAACAAGTGTCAGCCAATTTTGGCTTCTAGGGCACATATATCTAACAATCTTCCACTTGTCCTAAAGCCAATTGGCTACAAGTCTAAGTCCCATCTTCTCAAGGTGGGCTTCGATCTTCTGCTGGCCCAATGGCTTTGTCAGTGGGTCTGCCACATTATCTGCGGAGTTGACTCTCTTGACATCAACGTAACCTTTCTCAAGGTAATCGCGGATGAGATGATATCGCCGCTCAATGTGCTTGGACTTCTGGTGAGACCTCGGCTCCTTAGCAAGGGCTATGGCGCCATTATTGTCGCAGTAAAGAGGAATGGCATCTGATGGCATTACTCCAATTTCTGCAGCAAACTTCTTGTACCAGAATGCTTCCTTTGCAGCCTCTGATGCAGCTATATATTCTGCTTCCATGGTGGAATCTGCTATCACAGTTTGCTTGGAACTCTTCCAGCTGACAGCTCCACCATTGCACACAAACAGACTTTCAGATGTCGACTTTCGATCATCTATATCGGACATGAAAGTCCGAGTCTGTGTATCCCTGAACTTGGAGTTCTCCATTACCAAAGACCAACATCATATCCTTAGTTCTTCTCAAGTACTTAAGGATACATTTCACAGAAGTCCAGTGTTCTTCACCTGGATTTGACTGATATCTGCTTGTGACACTCACAGCATGGGCTATATCAGGTCGTGTACATAGCATGGCATACATGAGGCTCCCTATTGCAGAAGCATAAGGGATCTTGCTCATGCGTTCTATTTCCTCAGGTGTGCTGGGGCACATCTTCTTGGAAAGATGAATACCATGTCTGAAGGGTATTAATCCCCTCTTAGAGTTTTCCATACTAAACCTCTTTAGTACTTCCTCTATGTACATTTTCTGTGAAAGTCCTAGCATCCTATTCGGTCTATCCCTATAGACCTTAATTCCTAGAATAAAGGATGCTTCACCTAGGTCTTTCATGGAGAATTCCTTAGACAACCACACCTTGACTGATGTCAACATGGGAATATCATTCCCAATAAGGAGGATGTCATCCACGTACAATACGAGGAAGACAACAGCGCTCCCACTGACCCTTTTGAAAACACATGGTTCCTCTTCATTTTTGATGAAACCAAACTTTTTGATCACATCATTGAAATGAGTGTTCCAGCTCCGAGATGCTTGCTTAAGTCCATATATGGACCTTTGC
>QRFJ01001695.1:169618-188779 GCA_006176705.1 Cocos nucifera
AAGCTTGCCCCTTGTATCAGTATCACCGGATGTCGCCAAATGATGGAATACTGCTACGCTTTTAACTAGAGGATGATCAATCACGATGCTTCCATCGTAGATAATCTCCTCCAAGAGAAACTCCTCCAGAATAAGATTGTATGCCACATGCGTGTAATGCAATCCATTGCTAAAAATTAGTCCCACTGTAATACTTCAACTCCAATCGCACAATAAATCAGTAAAGGCCTGAACAGCAAGCAATGTGTCGGATATGGACTTCTCTAGCCACTACGCCTATACGGGGAAGGTTATCCTGATCAGTTCAAATGCCTTTCCGCAGCAACTCTTGCTCCATTACCGATGCGTAGGATCATGTCTCCATCCCTCAGCCTCCTGCTATCCTCAAGACCCTGCATAGAAGTGCACAGATGAGCACTAGAACCAGAGTCAAGCACCCAACTGGATGCAGAAGAAATCGTAAGGTTAGACTCAATAACGAGCATACCTCCAGAAGGACCTTCCTTCTTGTTCTTCAGGGTGGCCAGGTAAGTAGGGCAGTTCCGCTTCCAATGGCCGTCGCTGTTGCAATGGAAACACTTTCCTTTGCCATTGACCTTCTTCTTCAGTTCTGCCTTCTTCTTCTTTGATCCTTCTACCTTTTGCTTTTTCACAGACTTCTTTTTCTTTCCATAAGACTTTCTTTTGGAAGAAGTCCGTTCCATAGCAAGAACTGAGCCTTTAGAACCTTTCATAGAAAGCTCAGCAGTAACCAGCATATTCATCAACTCGGCCAAGGAATTCTGAAGTTTATGCATGTGGTAATTCATGATGAATTGCCCATATGCATCAGTCAAGGATTGCAGAATAATATCGTTCTGCAAATCCAAGTCCAACTTCACACCGAGCTTCTCAAGCTCTTCCATGTCCTTGATCATTGTCAGACAGTGATCTTGGACTGACTGCCCATCACGCATCTTAGCCTTAAAAAGTCGTTTTGTGACTTGATATTTGGCTGCGCGACTCTGTTCACCAAACATCTCCTGTAGGTGAGCCAACATTTGGCGAGCAGTCCCGATATCTTCATGTTGGCGCTGGAGCTCATCAGACATCGAGCCCAACATGTAGTATCTGGCCTTATTGTCTTCGTCAATCCATTTTTCCAGAGACGCTCTCTGTTCAGTGGATGGACGAGCTGGTAAGGTGGGAGGGTCCTGGTCCAAAACATGTGTTAACTTCTCTGAAACCCAAAACGATTTTGTAGTTCCTGAGCCAATATTTATAATTGGGTCCAGTCAGTCTATGTGTGTCTAGGATACGTGCCAAGTGGGTTGGACGCAGACATTTTCCTGTAGAGAGTCAAAGATTCTAGTTAGATACTGTAATTTTGACTTGACCAATTTGTTTAGGGATTTTATTTTTAAACAAATTAGCTCCCACTATTTTCTCGGATCCCTACACTCCCTCTGTAGAGATGCGAAAATCTCCGCGATTGATAATTTCTAGTGGGTGGTGCGGTCTCACCAACTGACTCATCACCTCACCTAACAGTTATTGGTGATGGGTTAGCCAATGAGTGAACAACTCTTGTTCAATGATTCTCTAATCATGGTGCACCCAAACTTGGTCTCTAATTCATGAATCTCACCATATCCGAAATATTGATCCACTCCTTAGTTAAGTCAGACCCACCATTTGCATAGACTGGGTTCCTAATTGGGTCTCTCACCGTATCCGGAATATTGAGCCCAACTCATCCTCCAGCCCATAGCATCCAATGCCTAATAGACATGGTTGCGTCTTCCCGGTGCAACTGAGCCACTGTATCTAGCCGAGAACAATCAACCCCGGGAAGAGCCCGCACGTCTACAATGGTGGAAGACCTCGGACTTAATCTTTTCTTAGGGAGAATTGATTCAGGTCTCATTAAACTAGACTTGGCTTAGTCATAACAATTATGACTAACCTAGTGGCATGGGTCAGCTCGGATTATTGACCACCTCAGATCAGAACTGTGTCAACAGATATGGCCAGGTAAGTGAGACCGGTGGAAGGAATATGCCGTTAACTCGCACAAGAACGCATTCAGGTCGAGTAGCTTCCAATTAAAAACCAGTCGGTCGTCTGTGCCAAACTTACCTTAGACACCAAATTATTGAGTCAGAACCAATTGGGTTAGCCTACAATCCAGACTCTAACCTCTGAGCCTAATTAGGTCTTGCTTGATCGTGACTCGATCTTGACCCAGACTTAATCCTATTAGGCTGGTCAATTTAAGCATTGTTGATCCCATCTAACCAACTCTTGATTCGGTTTGATCAACCGCTTAGACCTAATTGAGCTACCCAAGCCCGAACCCAGTATTATGAATATGTCTTAGATCTAAAATTCTCAATTTTAGACCTAATTAATATTTCCATAATCTTAATTTTAATTAAGTAGGGTTCATAAACAAAATATGCACAATAAATCCTAGGGTTTCAGGATCTAGGGTTTTGCAGAAAGTAAGTTTTGGGTTTCTGATTAAGGACGAACACGCAGCACCCCTACACGTCATAAGAACACCCCATCGAATGAGAAGAGAGGGCCTTTAAACCCTTCTTCGTTCTTATGACCGGACGGCCAAGAGGAACGCCTTAATCAGGAACATGTAAATCTACAAAACAGTTATAGATCTATATCATATATCTCATATACAAATTTAGATCTAATCAAGGCATATTTTGCATACATCTCATGTATCAATTCATGCATGTTTTCAGATCTAAATTATCACATAATAATCTGAAAAATTATATTTAAATTGATCTAATCAAAATAAATTCTAATCTAGACAATTATGTAGAACTATTCTACAATTAGTCTAGTCATGCATCTATCATATCTCATATGATATTTAAAATTAAATAATTTTTATTTGCTGTTTATCAGATGTTATTATAACACTTATAATATCAGAAAATAGTAAATAAGAAGATCTAAAATATGATTTAATCAGATTAAATCAAAGACATGCAAAACTATTCTATTCTAGAACTAGTCATGCATATCTTCATGTTCTTAGATCCAAATCATTTAATTTTAATTTTTCTGATTTCAGATCTGATCACATCTCATGTGACATCTGAAATCACTTTATTTTCTAATTAAAATAAAATTAAAATCAGATCTAAACAATTTAGAACCATGGCTCTGATACCAGTTGAAGGGAAATCCTGATTTCCCGATCCAGGTTCGTCCAGATCTGATTAGATCAAGAGATATATTTCAAAAATTTTCTCTTGATCTCAATCAGATCTTGATATGTTTCAGATCTGATTCTTATTATTTTAATAAATAAAATAAAACAAGATAAATTAAATCAAATTTCAATTTACCTGATTTGGGTAATCCTATTACCCTGTAGATGATCCTGATTGCAGCGGAAGGTTCTGGATCTTAGCCACGCAAGCGCCTGGCCTCTACCGGTATCCACTCGGGTTGGATCTGGAGATCCTCTTCTTCTCTATCACACCTCCAAAAATCAGATCTGGATCTGATCTGGAGGATCTTCAAAACTCTTTTGAAGATCTGCAGTCGTCCTTTTGCAGCAGCGCAGCCTTCTTGCTTTTGATCGCCTTTCCTTGATCTGAATCGCACCAAACTAAATCCAAAACACTTTTGGACGTGGAGAGCAAGGGGAGAAGAGACTATGGCATGGAGAAGGAGGGGAGAGGCAGCCTTGGGGCATGGAAAATCTCATTAGAATTAGGGTTGGGCGCAGGGTCTTATTTATAGACCTCTTGTGATCCAACTCCTCTTCCTCTCAACCAATCACAACCCTTTGTGAAATCAGATCTAAATCTGATTGGTTGGAATAGAGACCCCTGGATTCCTCCTTAGAGGGTGCCTAAGACCAGTCAAACTGGATTCTTAGTAGAACTCTGATTGGAATCCAAAAGGGAGGTGGAGTCCTTGTCCAACAAGGACTCCTAGGCGCCTCCTACTTGGGCTCACGCCACCCTTGGCGTGCGCCCTTCTCCTTGCCAGGTTCTGGCAGGGGGACAAGCCCCCACCAGCTCTCCAATAGGTGCATGACATGTGGTCAAAAGTCAAAGGGTCAATGGTCAACGTTTGACCAGTCAAAGGTAGACTTTTGACCAAAGTCAAAGAACAAGAAATGGTAGGTGACCAAAAATGGCAGGTAATGTCTTACAAAATAAGACAACCTTATTCTGACTTGGACAACCTCCAGTCAGACCATATGAAGGCCTCTGATTGAGCACAAACTCCTTTGGCTCAGTCAGGACAACTTATTTATGATAGTAAAAGAAGAACGTTAGGTTCAATCGAGTGCTAGCATGATTTCCTTGAACCTAATTGAATCTCATTCAGATCAATTGAACTGGATCAGTTCAATTGATGATCACCAGATTCAAACCCTTGTTTGTGTGACCCAGTTAGGTTCAGTTCTGTATGGTAATGGGATATGTCATGATCTCTATCATCGACATCATCGAAACTCCTTTCGATGGATCAGAACTCTTCTGATTCGAACAGCTAGAATGATCGATCATCTAAATCATTCTAATTGCTCCCAAAATCCACCAGTGACACCTAGCAGTATATGGTGGCAACCCATCAGAGCTGAATGCGAACCTCTTGGTGCAGCTACCTGTGTGATTAAGTTCTTCTATCTTGAGCCCCGATCAGATTAGGGTTAAGGTGAACTCGTCAAACCCTAGTCTCTGTCATATGATGTAATCATTCGATTCGAGTCCAATGTGAAAATCTAAATAGAAACTCTTTCTATTATTTCACTCTACCATGGCCATGGATTTCTGGACTTGATTCTCATGATCATCATAGGGCTACTCCTCTACCACCGAGGTAGATAGATCCCATCTTGATGCAATCCAGTTCCTACAATGAACATGCTCATAGCCAACATACACCTCAGGGTTCCATATGGCTAGGAGACCGAGTAATGGTGTAGTCAAACTATAACACCCTCAAGGTGAACTGCCGATGCATCTCAGGTCAAAGAACCAGACACACTACTGCAGCATCGAGTCAGTCATTGACGAGAAGGTAGACTTCCTAATGACTACTCGAGGTGGTCACGCTCAGTGCCCTCGTTCTCTAACGAGTACCTGTACTCTCGCTCCGGTGTCTCCACACCGTAGACTCAAGACTCATCTACTAAAGAGAAGCGATCGTACACCAACCTTCCGGATCAATCACCATCCTCGTGATGATCCTATGGTCGGGAGCTGTTTATGAGTTAATAATGATTATTCATGTCTTAAATTTTCAACTCTTGAAAATATGAATTATCATTACCATTAACTCAAAGGATGTATCACAGACACTAAATACACATGTGTGATAGAAAATAACCCATTTCATTAATTATAGTCAAAATTATAATTTTGCCCCTAGAAGTGTATTACAAGTGTCAGCCAATTCTGGCTTCTAGGGCACATATATCTAACAGCTGGTGCCTCCTACATTGCAGCCCTGAGCCCACCACCCCAACCCCTCTTCACCCAAGCCGTCGACTCCTTTGTGGCCACCTCGACCCTACTGCATCAGCCCCGTCTCCCTCGAGGTCGCCCTGACCCTATAGTCTTGGCCTCGCCTCACCCGTTGCTACCTCGACCCCATTGGTGTCTCCTGCTCGATAGTCCCGAGCCAGCCACCCCAGCCCTCACCTCTCTTGCGGCCACCCCGAACCCATTGGTACCTCCTACATCATGGCCCTGAGCTAGCTGCCCCTTCCCCACCTCTCCTATCGTCGTCCCCACCCTACCGGTGCCTCCTATGCCATGGTCTTGAACTAGCCATCATATTCCCACCTCTCCCATGGTTGTTCCCATCCTGCTGGCGCCTCTTATGCTGTGGCCCTGAGCCCACCATCCCGGTCCTACCTCTTCCATGGCCATCCCCACCCCACCGCCACCTCCAACGCCATGGCCCCAGGCCTGCCTCTCCCATGGCTGCCCCCACCCCATCGGTGCCTTCTTGTCCATGGCCTTAGAGCCTATTGCCTTTGTCCCACCAGCCTCCCCTTGGCCTCATCCCGATCGGTCTGATCGTAAGGCCCCTACCTCGCTGTCCCTAAGCTGCGGCCCCAATCCTACAGCCCCTTCCCTCCCACTATAAGTAGCCGTAGTAGCGACAACATTAGCATTGGCTAATGTTGTTTAGTATTAGTGACGGCATTAGTGATGGCTAGTGCTGTCGCTACTTAATTAGTTAATTAATTAATAATTAGATGTTAGATGTATGGGATTTGGATCTCAGCATGTAGAGTATTCAAATCGAGAGAAGATGTCAAGCAGTATTGGAAACATGGGGCTTGGGCAAGCCTTGCATGCTTGAGAATCGGGTCATAACTGGCGTCAAAGGCATTTCACTCTTGCATGCTGGACATCATTAATTATGTATTAATTTAAATAAAATTTATATTACATGAAATGATAGACCCATCAGTTGATTGATGTACATATTCTAAGATATCTATACATTTATTTATTTTTGTATGGGTAAAAAAATTATATATATTGATTAATTGATTGTCCACTATAGATAGTTTGAAAAATACAAGTAATTCTATAAGTCATTATAGTAATCAAATGATATGCTGAGGGTTCGAAAAAAAATTTGGATAGAATTTTTCTTTTGTTCTCCCTATATGAGAGAACTAAGAAAAAATACTGCCAAAATTTTTTTTGGCTCCTATTATGTATCATTCGATTACTATAATAGACCAATAAAATTAATACATTTTTTGAATGGAAAATGATTTATCTTTATCAATTAGTTGATGATAAGATGCATTAATTTACTATGTAAGCAATTTTGTATGATAAAATAGTATTTTATAATTATCTTGTATTTATTTATATGTAGAATTCTTTAATAGTCGACTATAGATTGTAGTTGGATGGACCGTCAAGTAGTCGATGGAGAGATTTTTGCTGAATATAGGGAGGGTGTAGAGTATGTTTATGATTTTATTTTTGATAATGTGGCACTCTTATATCAAGGATGGACTCATTTTTCTTATAACAAATATGGCAATAGAAAAATATTAGATAGAGATACAATTAGTATCCATTTGTATAAGAGTTGATTTATGCCCAACTATAAGCATTGGTACCTGCATGGAGAGATGTGGGAGAAAGTTGCAAGGGCTAAAATCGAGCAAGACATTGACAGAGATAGAATGGTGGATATGGTTATAGATGCAGCTGGTCCTAAATTTAACTAGAATATGGAGGATGATCTAAAAGCTGACAATAGCGATTTCTACCATATACTAAAAGATGCTGATGAACTACTATAACTGGAATGTGAAACACACACTATACTATTGACTGTGTTAGAATTGTTGAACTTGAAGGCTGAGTTTAATATGATAGTCAATTGTTATGATAGGATGGTAGCAATAATAAAAAAAATGCTAACGAAGGATGAGAAGCTTGTTGAGAGCTTCTATGCTTCAAAAAAAAATGATGAAAAGGTTAGGCATGGGATATGAGAAAATAGATGCATGCTATAATGGTTGCATACTTTTCTATACAGAGGACCAACAGAAGAGCTCGTGTGGCATATATGATGCAACCTAATTTAAACTAAGGCAAGAGGATAGGAATCAGAAGGACATACCATACAAGATTCTTTGATACCTTCCTCTCACTCCTAGACTTTAGAGGCTCTACTTATCTAAGAGTACTGACGGGTAGATGAGATGGCACAAAGAAGGACCATGCAAGCATCTTGATATGATGTATCATCCATCGGATAGTGAGGCATGGAAGCAATTTGATGCTTGCCATCCTTTATTGCTCAAGAATTATGCAATATCCGTTACATATATGTGCCCTAAAAGTCAGAATTGGCTGACACTTGCAATACATTCTAGGGGCAAAATTATAATTTTGACTAAAATCAATAAAATAGGTTATTTTCTATCACATATGTGTATTTAGTGTCTGTGATACATCCTTTGAGTTAATGGTAATGATAATTCATATTTTCAAGAGTTGAAAATTTAAGACATGAATAATCATTATTAACTCATAAAATGCTCCCGACCATAGGATCATCACGAGGATGGTA
Organism: Cocos nucifera; assembly: GCA_006176705.1. NCBI lineage: Eukaryota > Viridiplantae > Streptophyta > Magnoliopsida > Arecales > Arecaceae > Cocos > Cocos nucifera. The sequence goes on from QRFJ01001695.1 coordinate 177,704, forward strand.
ATTGATCTGAAAGGTTGGTGTACAATCGCTTCTCTTTAGTAGATGAGTCTTGAGTCTACGGTGTGGAGATACCAGAGCGAGAGTATAGGTATCCGTTAGAGAACGAGGGCACTGACCGTGACCACCTCGAGTAGTCATTAGGAAGTCTACCTTCTCGTCAATGACTGACTCGATGCTGCAGTGGTGTGTCTGGTTCTTTGACCTGAGGTGCATCGATAGTTCACCTTGAGGGTGTTATAGTTTGACTACACCATAACTCGATCTCCTAGCCATACGGAATCCTGAGGTGTATGTTGGCTATAGCATGTTCATTGTAGGAACTGGATCGCATCAAGATGGAATCTATCTACCTCGGTGGTAGAGGAGCAGCCCTATGATGATCATGAGAATCAAGTCCAGAAGCCCATGGCCATGGCAGAGTGAAATAATAGAAAGAGATTTCTATTTAGGTTTTCACATCGAACTTGAATCGAATGATTACATCATATGATAGAGACTAGGGTTTGACGAGTTCACCTTAAACCCTAATCTGATCGGGGCTCAAGATAGAAGAACTTAATCACATAGGATAGCTGCACCAAGAGGTTCACATTCAGCTCTGATGGGTTGCCACCATATACTGCTAGGTGTCACTGGTGGATTTTGGAGAGCAATTAGAATGATTTAGATGATCGATCATTCTAGCTGTTCGAATCAGAAGAGTTCTGATCCATCGAAAGGAGTTTCGATGATGTCGATGATAGAGATCATGACATATCCCATTACCATACAGAACTGAACCTAACTGGGTCACACAAACAAGGGTTTGAATCTGGTGATCATCAATTGAACTGATCTAGTTCAATTGATCTGAATGAGATTCAATTAGGTTCAAGAAAATCGTGCTAGCACTCGATTGAACCTAACGTTCTTCTTTTACTATCATAAATAGTTGTCCTTACTGAGCCAAAGAAGTTTGTGCTCAATCAGAGGCCTTCACTTGGTCTGACTGGAGCATGTCCAAGTTAGAAAAGGGTTGTCTTATTTTGTAAGATAATACCTGCCATTTTTGGTCACCTACCATTTCTCGTCCTTTGACTTTGGTCAAAAGTTGACCTTTGATTGGTCAAATGTTGACCATTGATACTTTGACTTTTATCCATGTGTCATGCACCTATTGGAGAGCTGGTGGGGGCTTGTCCTCCTACCAGAACCTGGCAAGGAGGAGGGCGCATGCCACCCTTGGCATGTGCCCAAGCTGGAGGCGCCCAGGAGTCCCTATTGGACAGGCGTGTGCCCAAGCTGGAGGCGCCCAGGAGTCCCTGTTGGACAAGGACTCCATCTCCCTTTTGGATTTCGATTAGACTCCTCCTAAGAACCAAGTTTGACTGGTCTTAGGTGCCATCTAAGGAGGAATCCAAGGGACTCTATTCCAATTTCACAAAGGGTTGTGATTGGTTGGGAAGAAGAGGAGTTGGATCACGCATAGTCTATAAATAAGACCCTGCGCCCAACTCAAGGTGTATCTAAAATCTGAGAAAAGAGTTCTCCATGCCCCAAGGCTTCCTCCCTTTTCCTCCTCCATGCCAAGTTCTACTTCTCCCTCTGCTCTCCATGTCAAAAAGAAATTTGGATCTTAGTTGGTGCAATCCAGATGAGAGAAAGGCGATAGAAAGCTAGAAGGCTGTGCTGCTGCAAAGGACAACTGCAGATCTTCAAAAGATGTTTTGAAGATCCTCCAAATCAGATCCAGATTTAATTTTTGTAGACATGATAGAGAAGAAGAGGATCTCTAGATCCATCCTGAGTGAATAACGGTAGAGGCCAGGCACTTGCGTGGCTAGATCCAGAACCTTCCGCTGCTTACAGGATAATCAATGGGTAATACGATTACCCTACTTCAAGATAAATTTAATTTAATTTAATTTATTTTGATTTTATTTTTATTATTAAAATAATAAGAATTAGATCTGAAATATTCTATATCTAATTTGGATCAAAAAGGAAAATTTTTGAAATATATCTCTTGATCCGATCAGATTTGAACGAACCTGATTGGGAAAATCAGGATTTTTTCTTCAACTGGTATCAAAGTCAAGGTTCTAAAAGTATTTAGATCTAATTTCAAATTTATTCTAATCAAAAAATAAATAATTTTTGATGTCACATGAGATGTGATCAGATCTGAAATCAGAAAAAATTAAAATTAAATGATTTGGATCTAAGATTAGAAAATATGCATGATTAGTTCTAAAATAGAATAGTTCTATAGAATAGTCTTACATGTTTTCAATTTAATTTGATTAAATCATATTTTAGATCTATTTATTTATTATATTTTGATATTATAATTATTATAATAATATCTAAAAAATAATAAAAAAATTATTTAATTTTAAACATCATATGAGATATGATTGATGCATGTCTAGACTAGTTGTAGAATAGTTCTACATAGTTGTCTAGATTAGAAGTTTATTTTGATTAAGATTAATTTAAATCTAATTTTTTAGATTATTATGAGATAATTTAGATCTAAAAATATGCATGATTTGATACATGAGATGTATGCAAAATATGCCATGATTAGATCTAATTTGTATATGAGATATATGATATAGATCTAAAACTGTTTTGTAGTATTGCATGTTCCTGATTAAGGCATTCCTCTTGGCCATCCGATCATAAGAATGAAGAAGGATTTAAAGGCCCTCTCCTCCCATCCGATGGGGTGTTCTTATGATGTGTAGGGGTGCTGCGCATGTTCGTCCTTAATCAGAAATCCAAAACTTACTTTCTGCAAAACCCTAGATCCTGAAACCCTAGGATTTATTGTGCATATTTTATTTATGAACCCTACTTAATTAAGAATTAAGATTATGGAATATTAATTAGGTCTAAAATTAAGAATTTTAGATCTAAGATATATTCATAATACTGGGTTCGGGCTTGGGTAGCTCAATTAGGTCTAAGCGGTTGATCAAACCGAATCAAGAGTTGGTTAGATGGGATCAACAATGCTTAAATTGACCAGCCTAATAGGATTAAGTCTGGGTCAAGATCGAGTCACGATCAAGCAAGACCTAATTAGGCTCAGAGGTTAGAGTCTGGATTGTAGGCTAACCCAATTGGTTCTGGCTCAACAATTTGGTGTCTAAGGTAAGTTTGGCACATACGATCGACTGGTTTTTAATTGGAAGCTACTCGACCTGAATGCGTTCTTGTACGAGTTAATGGCATATTCCTTCCACCGGTCTCACTTACCTGGCCATATCTGTTGACACAGTTCTGATCTGAGGTGGTCAATAATCCGAGCTAACCCATGCCACTAGGTTAGTCATAATTGTTATGACTATGACAAGTCTAGTTTAATGAGACCTGAATCAATTCTCCCTAAGAAAAGATTAAGTCTGAGGTCTTCCACCATTGTAGATGTGCGGGCCCTTTTCGGGGTTGATTGTTCTCGACTGGATACAGTGGCTCAGTTGCACCGGGAAGATGCAACCATGTCTATTAGGCATTGGATGCTATGGGCTGGAGGATGAGTTGGGCTCAATATTTCGGATACGGTGAGAGACTCAATTAGGAACCCAGTCTATGCAAATGGTGGGTCTGACTTAACTAAGGAGTGGATCAATATTCTGGATACGGTGAGATTCATGAATTAGAGATCAAGTTTGGGTGCACCATGATTAGAGAATCATTGAACAAGAGTTGTTCACTCATTGGCTAACCCATCACCAATAACTGTTAGGTGAGGTGATGAGTCAGTTGGTGAGACCGCACCACCCACTAGAAATCATTAATCATGGAGATTTTCGCATCTCTACAGAGGGAGTGTAGGGATCCGAGAAAATAGTGGGAGCTAATTTGTTTAAAAATAAAATTTCTAAACAAATTGGTCAAGTCATAATTATAGTATCTAACTAGAATCTTTGACTCTCTATAGAAAAATGTCTGCGTCCAACCCATTGGCACGTATCCTGGACACACATAGACTGACTGGATCCAATTATAAAGATTGGCTCAGGAACTACAAAATAGTTTTGGGTTTCGAGAAGTTAACCCATGTATTGGACCAGGACCCTCCCACCTTACCAGCCCATCCATCCATTGAACAGAGAGCATCTCTGAAAAAATGGATAGACGAAGATAATAAGGCCAGATATTACATGTTGGGCTCGATGTCTGATGAGCTCCAGCGCCAACATGAAGATATCAAGACTGCTCGCCAAATGTTGGCTCACCTGCAGGAGATGTTTGGTGAACAGAGTCGCGCAGCCAAATATCAAGTCACGAAATGACTTTTTAAGGCTAAGATGCGTGATGGGCAGTCAGTCCAAGATCACTGTCTGATAATGATCAAGGACATGGAAGAGCTTGAGAAGCTCGGTGTGAAGTTAGACTTGGATCTGCAGAATGATATTATTCTGCAATCCTTGACTGATGCATATGGGCAATTCATCATGAATTACCACATGCATAAACTTCAAAATTCCTTGGCCGAATTAATGAATATGCTGGTTACCGCTGAGCTTTCTATGAAAGATTCTAAAGGCTCAGTTCTTGCTATGGAACGGACTTCTTCCAAAAGAAAGTCTTATGGAAAGAAAAAGAAGTCTATGAAAAAGCAAAAGGTGGAAGGAGCAAAGAAGAAGAAGGCAGAAGCGAAGAAGAAGGCCGATGGCAAAGGAAAGTGTTTCCATTGCAACAGCGACGGCCATTGGAAGCGGAACTGCCCTACTTACCTGGCCACCCTGAAGAACAAGAAGGAAGGTCCTTCTGGAGGTATGCTCGTTATTGAGTCTAACCTTACGGTTTCTTCTGCATCCAGTTGGGTGCTTGACTCTAGTTCTAGTGCTCATCTGTGCACTTCCATGCAGGATCTTGAGGATAGCAGGAGGCTGAGGGATGGAGACATGATCCTACGCATCGGTAATGGAGCAAGAGTTGCTGCAAGTAGCCAGTGGGAACATACCCTCTTCGATTACCATCTGGTTTAGACTTAGTTTTGAAAGACTGTTATTATGTGCCTGCAGCTAGCAGGAATTTGATTTCTATTTCATGCTTAGCACAAGAAGGCTATGTGATTACCTTCTTTAAGGACCATTGTAACATTCTTTATGAAAGAAATAAAATTGCAAATGGTTTCCTTATTAATGGTCTTTATCAGCTACATATTGATGTACCTGTTCTAACTATCGAGCAAAACGTGAATGCCAAATGACCTAGGGATAGTCCAAACGACAGATATCTATGGCACCTGAGATTAGGTCATATAGCAGAAGATAGGATCAACAAATTGGAGAAAAATGGGCTATTGAGTCCATTGACTTTCCGAGTCATATCCAACTTGTGAATCTTGTCTTCAAGGCAAAATGACCAAACTCCCTTTTGTTGGACATGGAGAGAGGGCCACAGATCTCCTTGCCCTAGTACATACTGATGTGTGCGGCCCATTTGATGTGCCGGCTAGAGGCAATTTTGTCTACTTCATTACCTTTACCGATGATCTATCTAGGTATGGGTATGTGTATCTTATGAGACACAAGTCTGAAGCTTTTGAAAAGTTCAAAGAATTCAGACATGAAGTAGAAAAATAAACTGGAAAACCCATTAAGGTTCTTCGATCAGATCGAGGAGGTGAATACCTTAGCCGAAATTCCTAGACTATCTAAAGGAAAATGGCATAGTCTCTCAATGGACTCCACCAGGAACACCTCAACTCAATGGAGTTTCAGAATGGAGAAATCAGACTCTATTGGATATGGTTCGATCCATGATGAGCTTCACAGACCTCCCTGATTTTCTTTGGGGACACTCATTATTAACTTCAATTTATCTACTGAATAGGGTTCCCTCTAAAACCATTCCTACCACACCGTATGAGATATGGCACGGTAAGAAACCAAGTCTGAGTCATCTCAGAATTTGGGGTTGTCCGGCTCATGTCAAAAGACAACAAGCGGACAAGTTAGAGTTTAGGTCCTTCAAGAGCTCGATTCATAGGATATCCTAAAGAGTCATTAGGATACTATTTCTATATTCCAGAAGACCACAATGTGATTGTGAGTCGACATGCCATCTTTCTTGAAAAATAGTTTATTCAAGATAGCGGCATTGGAAAGCAGATTAAGCTTGATGAGAAAGTCTCACAAGTACAACGAGCTAAGGACCAATTGGAACCAAATCAGGTTGAGCCAATAAGAACACTACCTCCTCCACCTCGTAGATCGGAAAGAGTTTTCCATCCCCCTGAAAGATACTTAGGTATTATTTCAGAGGAACGTAGAGAAAATGTTCCTCATAGGTAATGGTGCTCATGGTGATGATCCCAAAACCTACAATGAGGTGATATCAGATATCGACTTCGAGAAATGGCTAGAGGCAATGCAGTCAGAAATTGACTCGATGCACTCAAACCAAGTCTGGACCTTGGTAGATCCACCAGAAGGTATAGTACCTATTGGGTGTAAATGGATCTTCAAGAGAAAGATTGGTGCAGATGGGAAATGTGGAGACATTCAAGGCTAGACTAGTGGCAAAAGGTTATAGTCAACGCGAAGGCATTGACTATCAGGATACCTTTTCCCAGTGGCTATGCTAAAATCCATCCGCACATTGCTTGCCGTTGCAGCCTATTTCGATTATGAAATATGGCAAATGGACGTGAAAACGGCATTCTTAAATGGATATCTTGAGGAAGATATCTATATGGAACAGCCGCTAGGTTTCACATCCAGTGATACTGATCACAAGGTTTGCAAGCTGCAAAGGTCCATATATGGACTTAAGCAAGCATCTCGGAGCTGGAACACTCGTTTCAATGATGTGATCAAAAATGTTTGGTTTCATCAAAAATGAAGAGGAACCATGTGTTTTCAAAAGGGTCAGTGGGAGCGCTGTTGTCTTCCTCGTATTGTACGTGGATGACATCCTCCTTATTGGGAATGATATTCCCATGTTGACAACAGTCAAATTATGGTTGTCCTAAGGAAATTCTCCATGAAAGACCTAGGTGAAGCATCCTTTATTCTAGGAATTAAGGTCTATAGGGATAGACCGAATAGGATGCTAGGACTTTCACAGAAGATGTACATAGAGGAAGTACTAAAGAGGTTTAGTATGGAAAACTCTAAGAGGGGATTAATACCCTTCAGACATGGTATTCATCTTTCCAAGAAGATGTGCCCTAGCACACCTGAGGAAATAGAACGCATGAGCAAGATCCCTTATGCTTCTGCAATAGGGAGCCTCATGTATGCCATGCTATGTACACGACCTGATATAGCCCATGCTGTGAGTGTCACAAGCAGATATCAGTCAAATCCAGGTGAAGAACACTGGACTTCTATGAAATGTATCCTTAAGTACTTGAGAAAAACTAAGGATATGATGTTGGTCTTTGGTAACGGAGAACTCCAAGTCCAGGGATACACAGACTCAGATTTCATGTCCGATGTAGATGATCGAAAGTCGACATCTGGGAGTCTGTTTGTGTGCAATGGTGGTGCTGTCAGCTGGAAGAGTTCCAAGCAAACCATGTGATAGCAGATTCCACCATGGAAGCAGAATATATCGCTGCATCAGAGGCTACGAAGGAAGCATTCTGGTACAAGAAGTTTGCTGCAGAAATTGGAGTAATGCCATCAGATGCCATTCCTCTATACTGCGACAACAATGGTGCCATAGCCCTTGCTAAGGAGCCGAGGTCTCACCAAAAATCCAAGCACATTGAGTGGCGATACCACCTCATCCGCGATTACCTCGAGAAGGGTTACGTCGAGGTCAAGAGAGTCGACTCCATAGACAATGTGGCAGACCCGCTTACAAAGTCGTTGGGCCAGCAGAAGATCGAAGCCCACCTTGAGAAGATGGGACTTAGACTTATAGCCAATTGGCTTTAGGATAAGTGGAAGATTGTTAGATATATGTGCCCTAGAAGCCAGAATTGGCTGACACTTGCAATACACTTCTAGGGGCAAAATTATAATTTTGACTATTATTAATAAAATGGGTTATTTTCTATCATATATGTGTATTTAGTGTCTGTGATACATCCTTTGAGTTAATGGTAATGATAATTCATATTTTCAAGAGTTGAAAATTTAAGACATGAATAATCATTATTAACTCATAAAATGCTTCCGACCATAGGATCATCATGAGGATGGTGATTGATTCGGAAGGTTGGTGTACAATCGCTTCTCTTTAGTAGATGAGTCTTGAGTCTATGGTGTGGAGACATCGGAGCGAGAGTATAGGTACTCGTTAGAGAATGAGGGCACTGAGCGTGACCACCTCGAGTAGTCATTAGGAAGTCTACCTTCTCGTCAATGACTGACTCGATGCTGCAGTAGTGTGTCTGGTTCTTTGACCTGAGGTGCATCGGTAGTTCACCTTGAGGGTGTTATAGTTTGACTACACCATTACTCAGTCTCCTAGCCATATGGAATCCTGAGGTGTATGTTGGCTATAGCATGTTCATTGTAGGAACTGGATTGCATCAAGATGGAATCTATCTACCTCGGTGGTAGAGGAGCAGCCCTATGATGATCATGAGAATCAAGTCCAGAAGCCCATGGCCATGGTAGAGTGAAATAATAGAAAGAGTTTCTATTTAGGTTTTCACATCGGACTTGAATCAAATGATTACATCATATGATAGAGACTACGGTTTAATGAGTTCACCTAAATCCTAATCTAATCGGGGCTCAAGATAGAAGAACTTAATCACACAGGCAGCTACACCAAGAGGTTCGCATTCAGCTCTGATGGGTTGCCACCATATACTGCTAGGTGTCACTGGTGGATTTTGAGAGCAATTAGAATGATTTAGATGATCGATCATTCTAGCTGTTCGAATCAGAAGAGTTCTGATCCATCAAAAGGAGTTTCGATGATGTCAATGATAGAGATCATGATATATCTCATTATCAAATAGAACTGAACCTAACTGGGTCACACAAACAAAGGTTTGAATCTAGTGGTCATCAATTGAACTAATCTAGTTCAGTTGATCTGAATGAGATTCAATTAGGTTCAAAAAAATCATGCTAGCACTCGATTGAACCTAACATTCTTCTTTTACTATCATAAATAGTTATCCTTACTGAGCCAAAGAAGTTTGTGCTCAATCAGAGACCTTCACTTGGTCTAACTAGAGCCTGTCCCAGTTAGAAAAGGGTTGTCTTATTTTGTAAGATAATACCTACCATTTTTGGTCACCTGCCATTTCTCATCCTTTGACTTTAGTCAAAAGTTGAAATTTGACTGATCAAATGTTGACCATTGACATTTTGACTTTTGTCCATGTGTGATGCACCTATTGGAGTGCTGGTTGTGGCTTGTCCCCCTACTAGAACCTGGCAAGGAGGAGGGCGCACGCCACCCTTGGCGTGGGCCCAAGCTGGAGGCGCCCAGGAGTCCCTGTTGGACAAGGACTCTATCTCCCTTTTGGATTCTGATTAGACTTCTCCTAAGAACCAAGTTTGACTGATCTTAGGCATCATCTAAGGAGGAATCTAAGGGACTCTATTCTCACCAATCAGATTTAGATCTTATTTCATAAAGGATTGTGATTGGTTGGGAAGAAGAGGAGTTGGATCACGCATAGTCTATAAATAAGACCCTGCGCCCAACTCAAGGTGTATCTAAAATCTGAGAAAAGAGTTCTCCATGCCCCAAGGCTTCCTCCCTCTTCCTCCTCCATGCCAAGTTCTACTTCTCCCTTTCCTCTCCACATCCAAAAGTATTTTGGATCTTGGTTGGTGCAATCCAGATGAGAGAAAGGCGATAGAAAGCTAGAAGGCTGCGCTGCTGCAAAGGACAACTGCTGATCTTCGAAAAGTATTTTGAAGATCCTTCAGATCAGATCCAGATCTAATTTTTGGAGACATGATAGAGAAGAAGAGAATCTCCAGATCCAAGCCCAGAGTGGATACCGGATAGAGGCCAAGGCACTTGCGTGGCTAGATCCAGAAAACCTTCCGCTGCTTATAGGATCATTCAATGGGTAATAGGATTACCCTACTTCAAGAGTAAATTAAATTTAAATTTAATTTATGTAAATTTATTTTAATTATTAAAATAATAAGAATCAGATTCTGAAACATCTCATATCTAATTTGGATCTAGATTAAAGAAAATTTTTTTGAAATATATCTCTTGATCCAATTAGATCTAAACAAACATGGTCCAGAAAATCAGAATTTTCCCTTCAATATCTGGTTGAGTCTATTTACTAATTATAGGATATGGTGTGGTGCTCCTAAGCCTTGGAAGGCCACATAGGTGGAGCTAGGGTGTTGGCTCCGAGGAGACTAGGATGGATGTGTGTCCTAAGATTAGGATGGGTGTGAGTCCTAGGATAGGAGTTATCCCAGGTGAAGGTAGTGTGTAGTCTTGCATGAGACTTGAGGTTCAGATGTGAGAACCTTGAGAGGGCTTGGTAGGTGCTTCGGAGGCCTAGGACACATGGTAGAGCAAAGGATCAAAGCTAGGAGAAGAATCAGCCAAGCCAAGAGGCTGACACACAAGCGAGCTGGCTCAGATATGCAGTCGAGCTGGCTCAAGCTGACTCGAGGTGTAGTCGAGCCAACTATCTCAGATAGATAGAAGACAGGATTCAGATGAGATGTAGTCGAGCCAGCTTAGTTTTTGAGAGAGCCAGCTTGATGGTGGCATACAGAACATACAGGGTTTTTTGTTTGGGGTCTTAAGGCCTGGACTAATATGGTCTTAGGTGGGCTAACTCATGTATGGATCGGATTTAGATTCAAGGGATGAGAGCATATGAGACATATGTACATAGACTCGATGAGTGCTTTCATGTATTGGGTTTGCTTAGGAAAGTTTTTTAGCTGAGATTAGGTTTATTAGGGTTTATGTTGTGTAATAGAAATCCTAGGATATATAAATTCAGGCATTATAACTTTTATAAAAAGAGGAATCAATATACAGCTTTTCTTCCTATCTCTCTTCTCTCTTTTCTCTCTGGTTCCAACACCAATCCCTAGGTGCCGCCATCATCTACTTTATTCATTTTTTAGATTTTTGGATTAACACCCAGGTTTGTGCAGGAGATCGAATTTATGA
>QRFJ01001696.1:0-32797 GCA_006176705.1 Cocos nucifera
CGATGATCTGTCTAGGTATGGGTATGTGTATCTTATGAGACACAAGTCTGAAGCTTTTGAAAAGTTCAAAGAATTCAGACATGAAGTAGAAAAACAAACTGGAAAACCCATTAAGGTTCTTCGATCAGATCGAGGAGGTGAATACCTTAGCCGGGAATTCCTAGACTATCTTAAGGAAAATGGCATAGTCTCTCAATGGACTCCACCAGGAACACCTCAACTCAACGGGGTTTCAGAACGGAGAAATCGGACTCTATTGGATATGGTTCGATCCATGATGAGCTTCACAGACCTCCCTGATTTTCTTTGGGGACATTCATTATTAACTTCAATTTATCTACTGAATAGGGTTCCCTCTAAAACCGTTCCTACCACACCGTATGAGATATGGCACGGTAAGAAACCAAGTCTGAGTCATCTCAGAATTTGGGGTTGTCCGGCTCATGTCAAAAGACAACAAGCGGACAAGTTAGAGTTTAGGTCCTTTAGAGCTCGATTCATAGGATATCCTAAAGAGTCATTAGGATACTATTTCTACATTCCAGAAGACCACAATGTGATTGTGAGTCGACATGCCATATTTCTTGAAAAATAGTTTATTCAAGATAGTGGCATTGGAAAGCAGATTAAGCTTGATGAGAAAGTCTCACAAGCAGAAAGAGCTAAGGACCAAGTGGAACCAAATCAGGTTGAGCCAATAAGAACACTACCTCCTCCACCTCGTAGATCGGAAAGAGTTTCCCGTCCCCCTGAAAGATACTTAGGTATTATTTCAGAGGACGTAGAGGAAATGTTCCTCATAGGTAATGGTGCTCATGGTGATGATCCCAAAACCTACAACGAGGCGATATCAGATATCGACTCCGAGAAATGGCTTGAGGCAATGAAGTCAGAGATCGACTCGATGCACTCAAACCAAGTCTGGACCTTGGTAGATCCACCAGAAGGTATAGTACCTATTGGGTGTAAATGGATCTTCAAGAGAAAGATTGGTGCAGATGGGAATGTGGAGACATTCAAGGCTAGACTGGTGGCAAAAGGTTATAGTCAACGTGAAGGCATTGACTATCAGGATACCTTTTCCCCGGTAGCTATGCTAAAATCCATCCGCACATTGCTTGCCTGTTGCAGCCTATTTCGATTATGAAATATGGCAAATGGACGTGAAAACGGCATTCCTAAATGGATATCTTGAGGAAGATATCTATATGGAACAGCCGCTAGGTTTCACATCCAGTGATACTGATCACAAGGTTTGCAAGCTGCAAAGGTCCATATATGGACTTAAGCAAGCATCTCGGAGCTGGAACACTCGTTTCAATGATGTGATCAAAAAGTTTGGTTTCATCAAAAATGAAGAGGAACCATGTGTTTTCAAAAGGGTCAGTGGGAGCGCTGTTGTCTTCCTCGTATTGTACGTGGATGACATCCTCCTTATTGGGAATGATATTCCCATGTTGACATCAGTCAAGATGTGGTTGTCCAAGGAATTCTCCATGAAAGACCTAGGTGAAGCATCCTTTATTCTAGGAATTAAGGTCTATAGGGATAGACCGAATAGGATGCTAGGACTTTCACAGAAGATGTACATAGAGGAAGTACTAAAGAGGTTTAGTATGGAAAACTCTAAGAGGGGATTAATACCCTTCAGACATGGTATTCATCTTTCCAAGAAGATGTGCCCCAGCACACCTGAGGAAATAGAACGCATGAGCAAGATCCCTTATGCTTCTGCAATAGGGAGCCTCATGTATGCCATGCTATGTACACGACCTGATATAGCCCATGCTGTGAGTGTCACAAGCAGATATCAGTCAAATCCAGGTGAAGAACACTGGACTTCTGTGAAATGTATCCTTAAGTACTTGAGAAGAACTAAGGATATGATGTTGGTCTTTGGTAATGGAGAACTCCAAGTTCAAGGATACACAGACTCGGACTTCATGTCTGATATAGATGATCGAAAGTCGACATCTGGAAGTCTGTTTGTGTGCAATGGTGGAGCTGTCAGCTGGAAGAGTTCCAAGCAAACTGTGATAGCAGATTCCACCATGGAAGCAGAATATATAGCTGCATCAGAGGCTGCAAAGGAAGCATTCTGGTACAAGAAGTTTGCTGCAGAAATTGGAGTAATGCCATCAGATGCCATTCCTCTTTACTGCGACAACAATGGCGCCATAGCCCTTGCTAAGGAGCCGAGGTCTCACCAGAAGTCCAAGCACATTGAGCGGCGATATCATCTCATCCGCGATTACCTTGAGAAAGGTTACGTTGAGGTCAAGAGAGTCAACTCCGCAGATAATGTGGCAGACCCACTTACAAAGCCGTTGGGCCAGCAGAAGATCGAAGCCCACCTTGAGAAGATGGGACTTAGACTTGTAGCCAATTGGCTTTAGGACAAGTGGGAGATTGTTAGATATATGTGCCCTAGAAGCCAGAATTGGCTGACACTTGTAATACACTTCTAGGGGCAAAATTATAATTTTGACTATAATTAATAAAATGGGTTATTTTCTATCACACCTGTGTATTTAGTGTCTGTGATACATCCTTTGAGTTAATGGTAATGATAATTCATATTTTCAAGAGTTGAAAATTTAAGACATGAATAATCATTATTAACTCATAAACAGCTCCCGACCATAGGATCATCACGAGGATGGTGATTGATCCGGAAGGTTGGTGTACGATCGCTTCTCTTTAGTAGATGAGTCTTGAGTCTACGGTGTGGAGACACCGGAGCGAGAGTACAGGTACTCGTTAGAGAACGAGGGCACTGAGCGTGACCACCTCGAGTAGTCATTAGGAAGTCTACCTTCTCGTCAATGACTGACTCGATGCTGCAGTAGTGTGTCTGGTTCTTTGACCTGAGATGCATCGGCAGTTCACCTTGAGGGTGTTATAGTTTGACTACACCATTACTCGGTCTCCTAGCCATATGGAACCCTGAGGTGTATGTTGGCTATAGCATGTTCATTGTAGGAACTGGATTGCATCAAGATGGGATCTATCTACCTCGGTGGTAGAGGAGCAGCCCTATGATAATCATGAGAATCAAGTCCTGAAGCCCATGGCCATGGCAGAGTGAAATAATAGAAAGAGTTTCTATTTAGATTTTCACATTGGACTCGAATCGAATGATTATATCATATGACAGAGACTAGGGTTTGACGAGTTTACCTTAACCCTAATCTGATCGGGGCTCAAGATAGAAGAACTTAATCACACAGGTAGCTGCACCAAGAGGTTCGCATTCAGCTCTGATGGGTTGCCACCATATACTGCTAGGTGTCACTGGTGGATTTTGGGAGCAATTAGAATGATTTAGATGATCGATCATTCTAGCTGTTCGAATCAGAAGAGTTCTGATCCATCGAAAGGAGTTTCGATGATGTCTATGATAGAGATCATGACATATCCCATTACCATACAGAACTGAACCTAACTGGGTCACACAAACAAGGGTTTGAATCTGGTGATCATCAATTGAACTGATCTAGTTCAATTGATCTGAATGAGATTCAATTAGGTTCAAGGAAATCGTGCTAGCACTCGATTGAACCTAACGTTCTTCTTTTACTATCACAAATAAGTTGTCCTGACTGAGCCAAAGGAGTTTGTGCTCAATCAGAGGCCTTCATATGGTCTAACTGGAGGTTGTCCAAGTTAGAGAAGGTTGTCTTATTTTATAAGACATGACCTGCCATTTTTGGTCACCTGCCATTTTTGGTCCTTTGACTTTGGTCAAAAGTTGACCTTTGACTGGTCAAATGTTGACCATAGACACTTTGACTTTTGTCCACGTGTCACGCACCTATTGGAGAACTGGTGGGGGCCTGTCCCCCTGCCAGAACCTGGCAAGGAGGAGGGCGCACGCCACCCTAGGCGTGCGCCCAAGTTGGAGGCGCCTTGGAGTCCTTGTTGGACAAGGACTCCACCTCCCTTTTGGATTCCAATCAGAGTTCTACTAAGAATCCAGTTTGACTGGTCTTAGGCGCCCTCTAAGGAGGAATCCAGGGGTCTCTATTCCAACCAATCAGATTTAGATCTGATTTCACAAAGGGTTGTGATTGGTTGGGAGGAAGAGGAGTTGGATCACGCTTAGTCTATAAATAAGACCCTGCGCCCAACTCAGATTCTAATGCAATTAGAATAGAGATTTCCCACGCCCCAAGGCTGCCTCTCCCCTCTTCCTCCATGCCTAAACTTCTCCTCCTTCTCCTCTCCACGTCCAAAAGAGTTTTGGACTTAGGTTGGTGCGTTCCAGATCAAAAGAAAGGCGATCAAAAGAAGAAGGCTGCACTGCTGCAAAGGACGACTGCTGATCTTCAAAAGGAGTTTTGAAGATCCTCCAGATCAGATCCAGATCTGATTTTTGGAGGCGTGATAGAGAAGAAGAGGATCTCCAGATCCAACCCGAGTGGATACCGGTAGAGGCCAGGCGCTTGCGTGGCTAGATCCAGAACCTTCCGCTGCAATCAGGATCATCTACAGGGTAATAGGATTACCCAAATCAGGTAAATTAAATTTGATTTAATTTATCTTATTTTATTTTATTTATTAAAATAATAAGAATCAGATCTGAAACATATCAAGATCTGATTGGGATCAAGAGAAAAATTTTTGAAATATATCTCTTGATCTGATCAGATCTGGACGAACCTGGACCGGGAAATCAGGATTTCCCTTCATTTCTTGGGCGAACTTGTTAGAGGATAACTACTGATCTTCGAAAGGTATTTTAAAGATCCTCCAGATCTGATTTTTGGAGATGTGATAGAGAAGAAGAGGATCTTCAGATCCAGTCTGAGTGGATACCGATAGAGGCTAGGCACTTATGTGGCTAGATCCAGAACCTTCCGCTGCTTATAGGATCATCAACGGATAATAGGATTACCCACTTCAAGGTAAATTTAATTTAATTTAATTTATCTAAATTTATTTTAATTATTAAAATAATAAAAATTAGATCTAAAATATTCTAGATCTGATCTAGATCAAAGAGAAAAAATTTTGAAATATATCTCTTGATCTGATCAGATCTGAACGAACCTGGTCCGAAAAATCAAAATTTTTCTTCATGAGCATCCTTGACTTACAATGCCATCCTTGGCAGACTAGGCCTAAATACACTCTGAGCCATCATCTCTACGTATCATCTAAAGATGAGGTTTTTAATAGTAAAAGGAGTCAGAGAAGTCCATGGAGATTAAGACTTGGCACATCATTGTTACGATATCGTTTTTCAAAGAGCTAGACCTATCGAGTCATACTCGATTGAAAAATTTAATACTTGCGATGAGCTGGTCGAGGAGTACAAAGAACCTATTGAAGATCTCATCTCAGTTCCCTTGGTAGATGTGAACTAGGAGCATATGATCTAGATAGGATCTAATATGGATCAGGTATTGAAATGAAGGAAAAATCTATTTTTCCGGTATAGGATTATTCAGATCTGATTGGATCTAAAAAAATATTTTAAAATTTTATTTTTTAAAATTCTAATCAGATCTAAAACTTCTCAAATCTAATCATAGAGATCTAATATTAAAAGTTAAAAATAAAATTAAATCAAATTTAATTTTAAGTACCTGATTTGGTAATCTAATTATCTTACGATGATCCTATTGATTCCTGAGATTCTGGAAGGAGCCATGCATGTATCTAGCCTCTACTAGTATCCACTTAGGCTGGATCTGAACATCTTCTCCTCATGAATCTTTTCTCCAAAAATCAGATCTAGATCTGATTTGAAAAGCCTTCAAAATAACTTTTGAGGGCAGCCTATTCATCTCACGAACACCGTCGCATAGATGCTGAATCTTGTGCCAAAAACCTTAGCCCTTCAACTCAGATTTGTGCCTAACCTTTTAGGCATGTAGAAGAGAGGGAGAGAGAGGATAGACGGGGCATGGATATTAGAGGAAAGGCTCTTTTGGATGTAGAAAAAATAAATTACATTGAGGCAATTTTGTGAGAAGAGTTCTTATACTAGACATAGCACCATAAAGAGTCCCTTTTTGACCAAAAACCTTATTAATTCAACCATTGGGACTCCTAGACCTGATCTCCATGAAAAACCCCAAATCCCATCCAGTTTTGATGCCAAAAATCTATCTAAAAGGTGGCGGCATGAAAGGATAAGGAAGAGTCCATGTGTGTTTAGGACTCTTCCCTCAAGAGTTTGATCCAAATCAAACTCTATCAACAACTAGTCTAGGCATCTTCAAAAATAATAAAATTTTGCACACCCAAAGTATAACTCATATCCTATCACATATCTAAAAATTAAAGCAAAATAATTTTTAAAGAAATTTTTAAAATTCTCTGATCATGTGATCCTTAATTCTCTCAATTGGGTCAACTATTGATCCTAGTCCAATTGCACTAGGAACAAGTTTAATTTTCATAATTAATCTAATCTGAACTTATTCCAGTCAGATGAAAATAAACTTATTCAAGATATAGAAATGAGTTAAATCAAATTTAACTTGATTGCGATGAATTAAAAATATTACAAAAGGAGAAAGTCAGGTTCAATCATGTGCTAGCACGATTACTTTGAACCTGATTGGATCTAATCTAAATCAATCAAACTAGGTTAGCTCAATTGATGATATCTAAATCCAAACTCTTATTTGTGTGATCCAATTAAGTTCAATTTTGTATGGTAATGAGACATGTCATGATCTCCATCATCGACATCATCGAAATACCTTTCGATGGACTAGAACTTTTCTGATTCATACAATTAGAATGATGAATCATCAAAATCATTCTAATTACTTATAAAATTTATCAGTGACACCTAGCAATATATGGTGACAATCCATCAAAACTGAAAGTGAACCTCTCGATGCAGCTACCTGTGTGATTGGGTTCTTTTATCTTGAGCTCCGACAGGATTAGGGTTAAGATAAACTCGTCAAACCCAATATTTGTCATATGAATTAATCATTCGATTTAAGTCCTATGTGAAATCCTTTCTAGAAATTCTTTCTATCATCTTCACTCTGCCATGGTCATAGGATTATGGACTTAATTCTCATGATCATCATAGGGCTACTCCTTATCTACCGAGGTAGATAGATTTCTTATTGGTGTAATCTAATTCCTATAATGAACATACTATAGCCAACATACACCTCAGAATTTTGAATGGCTAGGAGATCGAGTTATGGTGTAGTCAAAGTACAACACCCTCAAGGTGAATTATCGATGTACCTTAAATCAAAAAATTAGATACACTACTGTAATATCGAGTCAGTCATCGATAAGAAGATAGACTTTTTTATGAATACTCGAGGTGGTCATGCTCAATGCCCTCGTTCTCTAACGAGGATCTATACTCTTACTTCGGTGTCTCTACACGTAGACTTAAGACTCATCTACTCAAAGAAAGCGATCGTACACCAACCTTCCAGATCAATTACCATCCTTATGATGATCCTATGGGTCGGGAGCAGTTTGAGTTAATTATGAAAATTCATATCTTAAATTTTTAACTCTTTGAAAATATGAATTGTCATTACCATTAACTCAAAGGATGTATCACATACACTTTAAATACACACCATGATAGAAAATATTTTTTTTATTAATTTATAGTTAAAATTATAAAATTGCTCTTAGAAGTGTATTACAAGTGTTAGCCAATCTGGCTTCTAGGACACACATCTAATATGAAAGACCAGCTTACCTCCTTTTTGTAGAAGAATGCCAATGTGTTTGCCTGGTCTCCAGTGGACATGTCAAAAATCGATCCCTCGATGATCATGCACCAGCTAATTATGAGCCCGAATTATCATCTCATCAAACAAAAGAAGAGGAGCTTCGCACTAGAACAATAAAAGATGATAGCCGAGGAGGTAGATAAGTTACTCAAGATAGACTTCATTAAGAAGATAACCTATCCAGAGTGGATAGCAAATGTGATCATGGTGAAGAAGGCAAATAAAAAATGATGAATTTGCATTAACTTCACTGACCTAAATAAAGCCTGCTCAAAGGCAGCTATCCCTTATCGAGGATTGATTAGTTGGTCGATGCTACCTCGGGCCATGAACTCCTATCCCTCATGGATGCTTTTTCTAGCTATAACCAAATCTGAATGATACCTGAAGACAAGAAGAAAATATCTTTTATTATTGTTCGGGGTCTTTTCTATTATAGGGTTACATTCTTTAGTTTGAAAAATACAGGAGCAACTTACCAGCACCTCGTAAATAAAGTCTTCAAAGATCAGATAGGATGAAATATGTAGGTATACATGGATGATATGCTTATTAAAAGTAAGTCCACGAGAACTCATATTGATGATCTCTAAGAAGTATTTGCTATCCTGCAGAAATATAAGATGAAGTTGAACCTGGCCAAGTGTGCCTTCAGAGTGACTTCTGGAAAATTTTTGAAATTCATGGTGTCTAGCCAAGGGATAAAGGCCAATCTAGAGAAGATTAGAGTTGTGCAAAAGATGGCTTCCCCAAAGAAGATCACAGAGGTGCAATGCCTCACTGGAAGAATCGCAGCTTTGAATTGATTCATCTCAAGATTAGCTAAATGGTGCTTACCTTTCTTCCAAGTTCTAAAGTAGTCGAAGAACTTTCAATGGACTGAGGACTATTAGAAAGCCTTCGCCGACCTTAAAGACTATCTTGGTTCTGTTCCGTCGCTAGGTAAGCTTGATATTAATGAAGAGTTATTTTTATATCTTACAGTTTTGCCTGTTGCGATGAGTGCAGTAATAGTGCAAGAATAGGACAAAGTCCAAAAGCCGATCTACTACATTAGCCAAATTCTAAGGGATGTGGAGACTCGTTACTCGAAGCTGGAGAAATTGGGTTATGCACTCCTCATCATGGCTCAAAAGCTTCGACCTTACTTCCAGACTCACACCATCATTCTCTTGATGGACCAACCCATTAAGAGCATCCTCCATTGACCAAACACATCAAGGCAGATTGCAAAATGGATGGTTGAGCTCTCTGAGTTCAACATTCAGTATCGATCTCAATCGTCTATTAAAGCTCAGGTATTGGCTGACTTTTGTAACCAAATGTACCATTCCAGACAAACCAGTAGCGCAGGAAGAAGTCAAGCAGCACATCCTGATTGACGAGGGCCCTTCAGAGGCAAACACCAATTCTTGGGTGATGCATATAGATGACTCATCCAATTCCATGGGGTCTGGAGTGGGCCTAATCCACTCAGGTCTAGAAGGATAGTGACTAAGTATGCCTTATGCTTCGAATTCCCAGTGATAAATAACAAGGCTGAATATGAGACCTTAGCCATAGGGCTCTGAATAGCCAGAAGGCTGGGGCTATGGAATTTGAAGGCTTATAGTGACTTCCAGTTGGTTGTCAGGCACATTTAGGGAAACTATAAAGCTCGAGAAGAAAACATGGTGAAGTACCTCTTGAAGATCAAAGACCTAGAATCTAGGTTTGACCAATTCAAAATCCAACAAATTTCTAGGTTAGAGAATTTTAGGGCCAACTTATTGTCTAAGCTGGCAATGTTGACACCATCTGAATTACCCAAGAAGACCTTCTTTGAAGTGATGAGCCAACTAAGCATTGAAGAGTAGATGGCCATACCGTAGATAGATGAGGAACCTTCCTAGATCGATCTATTGGTCAGCTATCTCAAAGATGGGGTGTTTCCTGTAAATCAGAAAGAGGCTCGAAAGATAAAATATCAATCATCCAAGTATCTCGTTTGTGAAGGAAAGTTATACAGCAGATCTTACTTACTACCTCTTCTTATGTGCCTACGATTGTCTGAAGCAGACTACGCACTTAAAGAGGTGCATGAAGGCATCTGCAGGAGCTACATCAGAAAGAGAGCATTAGCCTACAAGCTCCTTCGACAGGATAACTATTGGTCGACAATGCAAAAGGATTCCAAGAATTATGTTATGTGGTGTGACAAATGCCAAAGAAATTTTAATATATAGTGACTACTCGCAGTACCGATCACTTTCATTGGTTTCCCTTGACCTTTCGTGCAATAGGGGATGGATATTCTTGGCCCTTTCTCATTGGCCTTAGGTTAATGCAAATTCCTGCTTGTTGTTATGGACTACTTCACCAAATGAATGGAAGCTGAACCGCTAGCTCATATTATAGAAGCAAGGATGATAGACATTGTCTGAAAATTGATCGATCATATGCCGGTTTGGTCTGCCTCAAGTGCTGATCACTGACAATGGGTGTCAGTGAGCCAAGTTCAAGAAATTCCATGAAGAGCATGGGATCTCACATTATCTAACTTTCATGGCCCATCCTCAAGCCAATGGCAAGGCTGAAGTGATGAATTGGACTATCTTATGAGGCCTGAAGATAAGATTGGATAGAGCAAAAGGATCTTGGGCCGATGAACTCCACCACGTGCTTTGGGCATATCGGATGACCCGAAGAGTTTCAACTAAAGAAATTTATTTCAATTTGGCCTTTAGGATCGAGGTAGTGATCCCTATTGAGATTGGGGTTCTATTGGCGCGAGTCAAGAACTATGATGAGCAGACCAACTTGAAGAGGCTACATGCCAACTTAAACTTGCTTGAGAGAGCACATGTCCAAATGGCATCTTACCAACATGAAGTTGCCCCATACTACAACTCCCCTGATCAGTTGGTTCCCCATCAGGGGAAGAAATCCTGATTTCCCGGTCCAGGTTCGTCCAGATCTGATCAGATCAAGAGATATATTTCAAAAATTTTTCTCTTGATCCCAATCAGATCTTGATATGTTTCAGATCTGATTCTTATTATTTTAATAAATAAAATAAAATAAGATAAATTAAATCAAATTTAATTTACCTGATTTGGGTAATCCTATTACCCTGTAGATGATCCTGATTGCAGCGGAAGGTTCTGGATCTAGCCACGCAAGCGCCTGGCCTCTACCGGTATCCACTCGGGTTGGATCTGGAGATCCTCTTCTTCTCTATCACGCCTCCAAAAATCAGATCTGGATCTGATCTGGAGGATCTTCAAAACTCCTTTTGAAGATCAGCAGTCGTCCTTTGCAGCAGTGCAGCCTTCTTCTTTTGATCGCCTTTCTTTTGATCTGGAACGCACCAACCTAAGTCCAAAACTCTTTTGGACGTGGAGAGGAGAAGGAGGAGAAGTTTAGGCATGGAGGAAGAGGGGAGAGGCAGCCTTGGGGCGTGGGAAATCTCTATTCTAATTGCATTAGAATCTGAGTTGGGCGCAGGGTCTTATTTATAGACTAAGCGTGATCCAACTCCTCTTCCTCCCAACCAATCACAACCCTTTGTGAAATCAGATCTAAATCTGATTGGTGGGAATAGAGACCCCTGGATTCCTCCTTAGAGGGCGCCTAAGACCAGTCAAACTGGATTCTTAGTAGAACTCTGATTGGAATCCAAAAGGGAGGTGGAGTCCTTGTCCAACAAGGACTCCAAGGCGCCTCCAACTTGGGCGCACGCCTAGGGTGGCGTGCGCCCTCCTCCTTGCCAGGTTCTGGCAGGGGGACAGGCCCCCACCAGTTCTCCAATAGGTGCGTGACACGTGGACAAAAGTCAAAGTGTCTATGGTCAACATTTGACCAGTCAAAGGTCAACTTTTGACCAAAGTCAAAGGACCAAAAATGGCAGGTGACCAAAAATGGCAGGTCATGTCTTATAAAATAAGACAACCTTCTCTAACTTGGACAACCTCCAGTTAGACCATATGAAGGCCTCTGATTGAGCACAAACTCCTTTGGCTCAGTCAGGACAACTTATTTGTGATAGTAAAAGAAGAACGTTAGGTTCAATCGAGTGCTAGCACGATTTCCTTGAACCTAATTGAATCTCATTCAGATCAATTGAACTAGATCAGTTCAATTGATGATCACCAGATTCAAACCCTTGTTTGTGTGACCCAGTTAGGTTCAGTTCTGTATGGTAATGGGATATGTCATGATCTCTATCATAGACATCATCGAAACTCCTTTCGATGGATCAGAACTCTTCTGATTCGAACAGCTAGAATGATCGATCATCTAAATCATTCTAATTGCTCCCAAAATCCACCAGTGACACCTAGCAGTATATGGTGGCAACCCATCAGAGCTGAATGCGAACCTCTTGGTGCAGCTACCTGTGTGATTAAGTTCTTCTATCTTGAGCCCCGATCAGATTAGGGTTAAGGTAAACTCGTCAAACCCTAGTCTCTGTCATATGATATAATCATTCGATTCGAGTCCAATGTGAAAATCTAAATAGAAACTCTTTCTATTATTTCACTCTGCCATGGCCATGGGCTTCAGGACTTGATTCTCATGATTATCATAGGGCTGCTCCTCTACCACCGAGGTAGATAGATCCCATCTTGATGCAATCCAGTTCCTACAATGAACATGCTATAGCCAACATACACCTCAGGGTTCCATATGGCTAGGAGACCGAGTAATGGTGTAGTCAAACTATAACACCCTCAAGGTGAACTGCCGATGCATCTCAGGTCAAAGAACCAGACACACTACTGCAGCATCGAGTCAGTCATTGACGAGAAGGTAGACTTCCTAATGACTACTCGAGGTGGTCACGCTCAGTGCCCTCGTTCTCTAACGAGTACCTGTACTTCTCGCTCCGGTGTCTCCACACCGTAGACTCAAGACTCATCTACTAAAGAGAAGCGATCGTACACCAACCTTCCGGATCAATCACCATCCTCGTGATGATCCTATGGTCGGGAGCTGTTTATGAGTTAATAATGATTATTCATGTCTTAAATTTTCAACTCTTGAAAATATGAATTATCATTACCATTAACTCAAAGGATGTATCACAGACACTAAATACACAGGTGTGATAGAAAATAACCCATTTTATTAATTATAGTCAAAATTATAATTTTGCCCCTAGAAGTGTATTACAAGTGTCAGCCAATTCTGGCTTCTAGGGCACATATATCTAACAATCTCCCACTTGTCCTAAAGCCAATTGGCTACAAGTCTAAGTCCCATCTTCTCAAGGTGGGCTTCGATCTTCTGCTGGTCCCAACGGCTTTGTAAGTGGGTCTGCCACATTATCTGCGGAGTTGACTCTCTTGACCTCAACGTAACCTTTCTCAAGGTAATCGCGGATGAGATGATATCGCCGCTCAATGTGCTTGGACTTCTGGTGAGACCTCGGCTCCTTAGCAAGGGCTATGGCGCCATTGTTGTCGCAGTAAAGAGGAATGGCATCTGATGGCATTACTCCAATTTCTGCAGCAAACTTCTTGTACCAGAATGCTTCCTTTGCAGCCTCTGATGCAGCTATATATTCTGCTTCCATGGTGGAATCTGCTATCACAGTTTGCTTGGAACTCTTCCAGCTGACAGCTCCACCATTGCACACAAACAGACTTCCAGATGTCGACTTTCGATCATCTATATCAGACATGAAGTCCGAGTCTGTGTATCCTTGAACTTGGAGTTCTCCATTACCAAAGACCAACATCATATCCTTAGTTCTTCTCAAGTACTTAAGGATACATTTCACAGAAGTCCAGTGTTCTTCACCTGGATTTGACTGATATCTGCTTGTGACACTCACAGCATGGGCTATATCAGGTCGTGTACATAGCATGGCATACATGAGGCTCCCTATTGCAGAAGCATAAGGGATCTTGCTCATGCGTTCTATTTCCTCAGGTGTGCTGGGGCACATCTTCTTGGAAAGATGAATACCATGTCTGAAGGGTATTAATCCCCTCTTAGAGTTTTCCATACTAAACCTCTTTAGTACTTCCTCTATGTACATCTTCTGTGAAAGTCCTAGCATCCTATTCGGTCTATCCCTATAGACCTTAATTCCTAGAATAAAGGATGCTTCACCTAGGTCTTTCATGGAGAATTCCTTGGACAACCACATCTTGACTGATGTCAACATGGGAATATCATTCCCAATAAGGAGGATGTCATCCACGTACAATACGAGGAAGACAACAGCGCTCCCACTGACCCTTTTGAAAACACATGGTTCCTCTTCATTTTTGATGAAACCAAACTTTTTGATCACATCATTGAAACGAGTGTTCCAGCTCCGAGATGCTTGCTTAAGTCCATATATGGACCTTTGCAGCTTGCAAACCTTGTGATCAGTATCACTGGATGTGAAACCTAGCGGCTGTTCCATATAGATATCTTCCTCAAGATATCCATTTAGGAATGCCGTTTTCACGTCCATTTGCCATATTTCATAATCGAAATAGGCTGCAACAGCAAGCAATGTGCGGATGGATTTTAGCATAGCTACCGGGGAAAAGGTATCCTGATAGTCAATGCCTTCACGTTGACTATAACCTTTTGCCACCAGTCTAGCCTTGAATGTCTCCACATTCCCATCTGCACCAATCTTTCTCTTGAAGATCCATTTACACCCAATAGGTACTATACCTTCTGGTGGATCTACCAAGGTCCAGACTTGGTTTGAGTGCATCGAGTCGATCTCTGACTTCATTGCCTCAAGCCATTTCTCGGAGTCGATATCTGATATCGCCTCGTTGTAGGTTTTGGGATCATCACCATGAGCACCATTACCTATGAGGAACATTTCCTCTACGTCCTCTGAAATAATACCTAAGTATCTTTCAGGGGGACGGGAAACTCTTTCCGATCTACGAGGTGGAGGAGGTAGTGTTCTTATTGGCTCAACCTGATTTGGTTCCAATTGGTCCTTAGCTCTTTCCACTTGTGAGACTTTCTCATCAAGCTTAATCTGCTTTCCAATGCCACTATCTTGAATAAACTATTTTTCAAGAAATATGGCATGTCGACTCACAATCACATTGTGGTCTTCTGGAATGTAGAAATAGTATCCTAATGACTCTTTAGGATATCCTATGAATCGAGCTCTGAAGGACCTAAACTCTAACTTGTCCGCTTGTTGTCTTTTGACATGAGCCGGACAACCCCAAATTCTGAGATGACTCAGACTTGGTTTCTTACCGTGCCATATCTCATACGGTGTGGTAGGAACGGTTTTAGAGGGAACCCTATTCAGTAAGATAGATTGAAGTTAATAATGAAGTGTCCCCAAAGAAAATCAGGGAGGTCTGTGAAGCTCATCATGGATCGAACCATATCCAATAGAGTCCGATTTCTCCGTTCTGAAACCCCGTTGAGTTGAGGTGTTCCTGGTGGAGTCCATTGAGAGACTATGCCATTTTCCTTAAGATAGTCTAGGAATTCCCGGCTAAGGTATTCACCTCCTCGATCTGATCGAAGAACCTTAATGGGTTTTCCAGTTTGTTTTTCTACTTCATGTCTGAATTCTTTGAACTTTTCAAAAGCTTCAGACTTGTGTCTCATAAGATACACATACCCATACCTAGACAGATCATCGGTAAAGGTAATGAAGTAGACAAAATTGCCTCTAGCCGGCACATCAAATGGGCCGCACACATCAGTATGTACTAGGGCAAGGAGATCTGTGGCCCTCTCCCCATGTCCAACAAAAGGGAGTTTAGTCATTTTGCCTTGAAGACAAGATTCACAAGTTGGATATGACTCAAAAGTCAATGGACTCAATAGCCCATTTTTCTCCAATTTGTTAATCCTATCTTCTGCTATATGACCTAATCTCAGGTGCCATAGATATCTGTCGTTTGGACTATCCCTAGGTCGTTTGGCATTCACGTTTTGCTCGATAGTTAAAACAGGTACATCAATATGCAACTGATAAAGACCATTAACAAGGAAACCATTTGCAATTTTATTTCTTTCATAAAGAATGTTACAATGGTCCTTAAAGAAGGTGATCACATAACCTTCTTGTGCTAAGCATGAAACAGAAATCAAATTCCTGCTAGCTGCAGGCACATAATAACAGTCTTTTAAAACTAAGTCTAAACCAGATGGTAATCGAAGAGGGTATGTTCCCACGGCTACTGCAGCAACTCTTGCTCCATTACCGATGCGTAGGATCATGTCTCCATCCCTCAGCCTCCTGCTATCCTCAAGACCCTGCATAGAAGTGCACAGATGAGCACTAGAACCAGAGTCAAGCACCCAACTGGATGCAGAAGAAACCGTAAGGTTAGACTCAATAACGAGCATACCTCCAGAAGGACCTTCCTTCTTGTTCTTTAGGGTGGCCAGGTAAGTAGGGCAGTTCCGCTTCCAATGGCCGTCGCTGTTGCAATGGAAACACTTTCCTTTGCCATCGGCCTTTCTTCTTCGGATTCTGCCTTCTTCTTCTTTGATCCTTCCACCTTTTGCTTTTTCACAGACTTCTTTTTCTTTCCATAAGACTTTCTTTTGGAAGAAGTCCGTTCCATAGCAAGAACTGAGCCTTTAGAACCTTTCATAGAAAGCTCAGCGGTAACCAGCATATTCATTCAACTCGGCCAAGGAATTTTGAAGTTTATGCATGTGGTAATTCATGATGAATTGCCCATATGCATCAGTCAAGGATTGCAGAATAATATCGTTCTGCAGATCCAAGTCCAACTTCACACCGAGCTTCTCAAGCTCTTCCATGTCCTTGATCATTGTCAGACAGTGATCTTGGACTGACTGCCCATCACGCATCTTAGCCTTAAAAAGTCATTTTGTGACTTGATATTTGGCTGCGCGACTCTGTTCACCAAACATCTCCTGCAGGTGAGCCAACATTTGGCGAGCAGTCCCGATATCTTCATGTTGGCGCTGGAGCTCATCAGACATCGAGCCCAACATGTAGTATCTGGCCTTATTATCTTCGTCAATCCATTTTTCCAGAGACGCTCTCTGTTCAACAGTGGATGGACGGAGCTGGTAAGGTGGGAGGGTCCTGGTCCAAAACATGGTGTTAACTTCTCTGAACCCAAAATAATTTTGTAGTTCCTGAGCCAATCTTTATAATTGGGTCCAGTCAGTCTATGTGTGTCCAGGATACGTGCCAATGGGTTGGACGCAGACATTATTCCTGTAGAGAGTCAAAGATTCTAGTTAGATATACTGTAATTTTGACTTGACCAATTTGTTTAGGGATTTTATTTTTAAACAAATTAGCTCCCACTATTTTCTCGGATCCCTACACTCCCTCTGTAGAGACTCCCTCTGTAGAGATGCGAAAATCTCCACGATTGATGATTTCTAGTGGGTGGTGCGGTCTCACCAACTGACTCATCACCTCACCTAACAGTTATTGGTGATGGGTTAGCCAATGAGTGAACAACTCTTGTTCAATGATTCTCTAATCATGGTGCACCCAAACTTGGTCTCTAATTCATGAATCTCACCGTATCCGGAATATTGATCCACTCCTTAGTTAAGTCAGACCCACCATTTGCATAGACTGGGTTCCTAATTGGAGTCTCTCACCGTATCCGAAATATTGAGCCCAACTCATCCTCCAGCCCATAGCATCCAATGCCTAATAGACATGGTTGCGTCTTCCCGGTGCAACTGAGCCACTGTATCCAGCCGAGAACAATCAACCCCGGGAAGGGCCCGCACACGTCTACAATGGTGGAAGACCTCAGACTTAATCTTTTCTTAGGGAGAATTGATTCAGGTCTCATTAAACTAGACTTGGCTTAGTCATAACAATTATGACTAACCTAGTGGCATGGGTTAGCTCGGATTATTGACCACCTCAGATCAGAACTGTGTCAACAGATATGGCCAGGTAAGTGAGACCGGTGGAAGGAATATGCCATTAACTCGTACAAGAACGCATTCAGGTCGAGTAGCTTCCAATTAAAAACCAGTCGGTCGTCTATGCCAAACTTACCTTAGACACCAAATTGTTGAGTCAGAACCAATTGGGTTAGCCTACAATCCAGACTCTAACCTCTGAGCCTAATTAGGTCTTGCTTGATCGTGACTCGATCTTGACCCAGACTTAATCCTATTAGGCTGGTCAATTTAAGCATTGTTGATCCCATCTAACCAACTCTTGATTCGGTTTGATCAACCGCTTAGACCTAATTGAGCTACCCAAGCCCGAACCCAGTATTATGAATATGTCTTAGATCTGAAATTCTCAATTTTAGACCTAATTAATATTCCATAAACTTAATTCTTAATTAAGTTGGGTTCATAAACAAAATATGCACAATAAATCCTAGGGTTTCAGGATCTAGGGTTTTGCAGAAAGTAAGTTTTGGGTTTCTGATTAAGGACGAACACGCAGCACCCCTACACGTCATAAGAACACCCCATCGAATGGGAAGAGAGGGCCTTTAAACCCTTCTTCGTTCTTATGACCGGACGGCCAAGAGGAACGCCTTAATCAGGAACATTCAATACTACAAAACAATATCAGATCTATATCATATATCTCATATATAAAGTAGATCTAATCATGGCATATTTTGCATACATCTCATGTATCAAATCATGCATGTTTTCAGATCTAAATTATCTCATAATAATCTAAAAAATTAGATTTAAATTGATCTAATCAAAATAAATTCTAATCTAGACAATTATGTAGAACTATTCTACAACTAGTCTAGACATGCATCAATCATATCTCATATGATATTTAAAATTAAATAATTTTTATTTGCTGTTTATCAGATGTTATTATAACACTTATAATATCAGAAAATAGTAAATAAGAAGATCTAAAATATGATTTAATCAGATTAAATCAAAGACATGCAAAACTATTCTATAGAACTATTCTATTCTAGAACTAGTCATGCATATCTTCATGTAATCTTAGATCCAAATCATTTAATTTTAATTTTTTCTGATTTCAGATCTGATCACATCTCATGTGACATCTGAAATCACTTTATTTTCTAATTAAAATAAAATTAAAATCAGATCTAAACAATTTAGAACCATGGCTCTGATACCAGTTGAAGGGAAATCCTGATTTCCCGGTCCAGGTTCGTCCAGATCTGATCAGATCAAGAGATATATTTCAAAAATTTTTCTCTTGATCCCAATCAGATCTTGATATGTTTTCAGATCTGATTCTTATTATTTTAATAAATAAAATAAAATAAGATAAATTAAATCAAATTTAATTTACCTGATTTGGGTAATCCTATTACCCTGTAGATGATCCTGATTGCAGCGGAAGGTTCTGGATCTAGCCACGCAAGCGCCTGGCCTCTACCGGTATCCACTCTCGGGTTGGATCTGGAGATCCTCTTCTTCTCTATCACGCCTCCAAAAATCAGATCTGGATCTGATCTGGAGGATCTTCAAAACTCCTTTTGAAGATCAGCAGTCGTCCTTTGCAGCAGTGCAGCCTTCTTCTTTTGATCGCCTTTCTTTTGATCTGGAACGCACCAACCTAAGTCCAAAACTCTTTTGGACGTGGAGAGGAGAAGGAGGAGAAGTTTAGGCATGGAGGAAGAGGGGAGAGGCAGCCTTGGGGCGTGGGAAATCTCTATTCTAATTGCATTAGAATCTGAGTTGGGCGCAGGGTCTTATTTATAGACTAAGCGTGATCCAACTCCTCTTCCTCTCAACCAATCACAACCCTTTGTGAAATCAGATCTAAATCTGATTGGTTGGAATAGAGACCCCTGGATTCCTCCTTAGAGGGCGCCTAAGACCAGTCAAACTGGATTCTTAGTAGAACTCTGATTGGAATCCAAAAGGGAGGTGGAGTCCTTGTCCAACAAGGACTCCAAGGCGCCTCCAACTTGGGCGCACGCCTAGGGTGGCGTGCGCCCTCCTCCTTGCCAGGTTCTGGCAGGGGGACAGGCCCCCACCAGTTCTCCAATAGGTGCATGACACGTGGACAAAAGTCAAAGTGTCTATGGTCAACATTTGACCAGTCAAAGGTCAACTTTTGACCAAAGTCAAAGGACCAAAAATGGCAGGTGACCAAAAATGGCAGGTCATGTCTTATAAAATAAGACAACCTTCTCTAACTTGGACAACCTCCAGTTAGACCATATGAAGGCCTCTGATTGAGCACAAACTCCTTTGGCTCAGTCAGGACAACTTATTTGTGATAGTAAAAGAAGAACGTTAGGTTCAATCGAGTGCTAGCACGATTTCCTTGAACCTAATTGAATCTCATTCAGATCAATTGAACTAGATCAGTTCAATTGATGATCACCAGATTCAAACCCTTGTTTGTGTGACCCAGTTAGGTTCAGTTCTGTATGGTAATGGGATATGTCATGATCTCTATCATAGACATCATCGAAACTCCTTTCGATGGATCAGAACTCTTCTGATTCGAACAGCTAGAATGATCGATCATCTAAATCATTCTAATTGCTCCCAAAATCCACCAGTGACACCTAGCAGTATATGGTGGCAACCCATCAGAGCTGAATGCGAACCTCTTGGTGCAGCTACCTGTGTGATTAAGTTCTTCTATCTTGAGCCCCGATCAGATTAGGGTTAAGGTAAACTCGTCAAACCCTAGTCTCTGTCATATGATATAATCATTCGATTCGAGTCCAATGTGAAAATCTAAATAGAAACTCTTTCTATTATTTCACTCTGCCATGGCCATGGGCTTCAGGACTTGATTCTCATGATTATCATAGGGCTGCTCCTCTACCACCGAGGTAGATAGATCCCATCTTGATGCAATCCAGTTCCTACAATGAACATGCTATAGCCAACATACACCTCAGGGTTCCATATGGCTAGGAGACCGAGTAATGGTGTAGTCAAACTATAACACCCTCAAGGTGAACTGCCGATGCATCTCAGGTCAAAGAACCAGACACACTACTGCAGCATCGAGTCAGTCATTGACGAGAAGGTAGACTTCCTAATGACTACTCGAGGTGGTCACGCTCAGTGCCCTCGTTCTCTAACGAGTACCTGTACTCTCGCTCCGGTGTCTCCACACCGTAGACTCAAGACTCATCTACTAAAGAGAAGCGATCGTACACCAACCTTCCGGATCAATCACCATCCTCGTGATGATCCTATGGTCGGGAGCTGTTTATGAGTTAATAATGATTATTCATGTCTTAAATTTTCAACTCTTGAAAATATGAATTATCATTACCATTAACTCAAAGGATGTATCACAGACACGGTGCAGGCGTCCTCAGTCAATCAATCAACTAGAATGAAAATGGCCTTTGATCGGCCTGACAAAAGTAAGTCTCTAATTGGCTTTCAATTAGAATGAAGATGCCCTTTGATCAGCTTGACTAAAGAAAACCTTTGATCGGCTTTTATTGGTCCGACTAAAGAAAGCCTTTGATTGGCTTTTAACTAGAACAAAGATGACCTTTGATCGACCCAACTAAAGAAAGTCTTTGATTGACTTTCAGCTAGAATGAAGACGACCTTTGATCGATTAGACTAAAGAAAGCCTTTGATTGGCCCAACTAAAAAAGTTGATGACCTGCTTGAAGCTAAAGCAAGATGGCATTCAATTGTCCTAGCTAAGGAAGCCTTTGATTAGTTTAAAGTTAAAACAATATGGCCTCTGATTGGCCTAACAGAAGAATAGTCATCAAGCAAAAGTGAATACATGCGCATGATATATGGGTAAACTAGCTTTTCATTAAAATATTTACATAAGACAGTGCTTGACAAAAAAAAAGGAAGAAGGAAAGAGAGAAAGAAAGAAGGAGAAATGATGAGGAGCTCACTCCTCATAGAAAGAGAAGGCCCCCACCTCCTCATCACCGTTGCTAGGGAGGAGGTAGTGGAGGTCCAGATATGGCATCATTCACCATAGGTGGGCCTTGCAATCTTCGAACCTGAAGACAAAGGTGGTGGCGGCGATGTTGGTGGCATCCTCCTCAAGCACTATGAAAGCCTTCTAGTCTTTGATGCAACACTCTCAATCGTATATGGGATCCATTCATTGGAGAAAGCACCACCATCCCTAGTAGGCGGCGATGGTTGGGAGGGCAGCAGGCACTCCAGGAGAGGATCGGCTGGGCCCCTCTTTCTTCACCTTCTTGGTCTTCTTGGCAGCAACCCTCCTCTCCTTGACCAGGTCCTTAATGGATTTGTTTGAGGGCATCATGGTGGCAGAGTGGCTGAGGATTTTATGCAAAAACTACAAGAATAAGATGGAAGGTGAAGCTTCTGCCTACCATTAGACCCATTTTATAGGTGCAAGTTCCCTCATCAACTACCAATTCCCAACCTTGATAATGCACCTACTCCCTGGACCATAAATGGTGCATGTCCCCAATCTAAAAAGTCAACCTAAATGGCACTTCATGATCTGGAACATTGCAACATGGCATGCTCTTATAGGTCCGATGCCTCTTCTTAGAGTTTATCCTATCAGTAGAAGTGACGACCATCATTTCCCACAACCATCACTTGATCTGCCTTAGCTCATCTTGAATGCACCAAGAGTTACAAATCATTAAAACGACATGGATAATTAATGCATGAGGCATGTAATTAAGACTGAGGAGTTCTCGTCAAGAGTATGACCAAGGAGTCCTCGTCAAAAATATGAAACAACCCACACTATAAAAAAGTGAAAAAAAAAGATGACATAAGCAATTACTATTATGCTCATATAATTTGTAATGGCTACAGGAATGTTGTCATTCTGAGCTAACGATAACAAGATTTATTACATCAACTCACAACCAGTCTTGACATTTGGAGTCTCATCAGGAACCTCCTCATGAATCTCTTTACCGTTCGGGACAAGCTCGCAAATCTCTATGCCTCGTGGTCTACTCTAGGAAGTAGAAGGTTCGACACCACCAATGGAAGAAAAGTTAGAAAGGTCGAGTCCCTAAAATGCTAACTTGATCCGATTCCTACACATCCAAAAGCTAGTTGTGTAACCTGCAGTGAACATATGCTAGATTGTGTCACCTAAAGATATAGGATCAGCTAGCTCTTCCTCAACCGGATCTTCAGACTGCATGGCAGTCGATCAACTCTCCCTCGGCTTATACTCAATGATTGTGGTTCTACATGCTGATCACTCAAGCTTAGAAATTTTCCTCTGAGCGGCACTAAGCTCTACTTCCAATTGTGCCACATAATCGATAAAGCACTATCTAGACTCTTTAATGGCAGGCTTTGAGAATTCCAGCTTTGAGATTTTTTCCACCGTACTACGAAGCTGGACACGAGATTGATGTTGTTTGGCCATGGCATCCCAAGTGATTTCTTGAATGAGTTTCAACAATCTCTCCGATTCAATGGTCAGCTGTGCCTTCTCCACTACACATTGAT
Source organism: Cocos nucifera (assembly GCA_006176705.1). Lineage (NCBI taxonomy): Eukaryota > Viridiplantae > Streptophyta > Magnoliopsida > Arecales > Arecaceae > Cocos > Cocos nucifera. The sequence goes on from QRFJ01001696.1 coordinate 23,088, forward strand.
GAATGGATGACCTCAATAACTCAATTTCTATCGAGCCTTCATTGAGTGCTCTATTAGCCTTTGAAAGCTTCTTTCTTTGAATAGTGATCTTCCTATTCAATTCCTTAACATTTTCCTCTAAGTCATGTATGCGGGACCTAACCCTCTCCATAGAAGCCATCGATAAAAGTTTGGCTACAGAAACTGAAGAAACATGACCACCGAGAACATGTTAACACAACTGAATAAACAAAAGAAGGATAACATGAATGCAAAGGGGAACAGAATTTCATTTCATTAATAGATTGTCTCTCTACAAGAAAGAAAGAAAAGAAAAAAATATAAATTATTTTATTTTCCGACCTCACCTTAAGGATTAGAAGAGTCTGGCACGATTCCTAGAGGATCCGAGGATGCTCCAGCTTGATCAGCAATAGGTGCAGGACTCAAAGGAGCAGATTCGGCTCCCTCTCCATCGTCTTCCTCATTTAGGAAGGAGAGGTTGGCATCCGAAAGTTGAGTAGCAACTTGGTGGTGATAATCATCAAACCCAGTCTCATATCCCATGTTAAAAGATTTTTGACTGAATGTGACCATGGCATCATGAAATTCTTTTGATGCCTTGAAGTGATCGATTGCCTAAGCTTTCTCCTGCTTAAAATCCATCGATGCCTTGAAAACTTCCACCGCTGCTTGGCAGGTATGAGTGATTCTCCCTTCGTTCTCCAGTTTGGCTTTGGCAACTTGGTTCTCGACCTTCCACTGGGCCTCAATGATTCGATCCTCAGCCTTTCGCTCGACCTTTCCGATCTTAGCAATGGCCTCTTGGCACTCCTCCCCTTTTCATTCAAGATCGGTGGAAGCTTTAGTCAAAGACTCCCTCAGATGATCAACCTCCCCCCAGTCCACTCAACCTGCGCATGTACTTTTCTAATGTCAGACTTAGCCTTCTAATGCAGATTCCTGCTTATATCTATTTTGCACGTACAACCCAAAAGGATGACCAAGAAATGAAGCACTTGATGCATGGTAGTTATAGAATACCATTGCAAGTCATCAAAATCCATACCATCAATTCACCTCAGTTCTATTGGAAGCGTTGATCTCTCAATCAACTCCTTGACAATTTTGTAGTCATCAAAAGTTGCATTCTCAGGGATGGAAGAAAGATGAGAATCAAGGTCCATTTGGTCGGCGGGAGGAGATAGCCTGCAAGTGCCTACAGTTGAGGAAGGCTGGAGTCTAGCTTCGTGTCAAGATGAAGGGGAGATCAGTGCAGGAGTTACAAGTGGTGGAGACACTAGTATCAGAGAGACCACCGAGACGAAAATGACGATCGATTGGGGTGGACTTGGAGGAATAGAAGCCACTGCCATAGTGGTTGGCTCAATCGAGGAGGCTTGATTGTCTGCTGCTTCTTCTCGACAGACCACTAGTTTCTTCGAAGCGCCTTCTACCATCGGAGCCTTCTTTTTCTTTAGAAGGTTTCGTTTCATCTTGGCAATGTCCTCAGGCCTCATTTCTACAAAACACTAAAAGATGGTTAGAAGTATAAAGGGAGAAAGAAGAGGAGACAACCATACTACTCACCCCTGGGGTTGGCATGGCTAAGCTTAGTGTTATAAAGGGCTTTATCGAACAATAGCTCTTTGATTGAAGGAACTGCGAAGTCCCTAAGGATCTTGAAGCGACCTTCTTCCTTAGCCCCCAATTTTGGAATTTGATGAGTGGAAGTCTTTAGCCGACCCTAGCTCGGCAAGTTCCAATCACCTCCAAAGAAAGTTGAGACAAAAAGAAATCGTTCCTTCTACCCATGAATGGAGGAAGGAGCATCAGTAATTAGAGGAGTCACCTATTAGATATGTGTGTCCTAGAAGCTAGAATTGACTGACACTTGTAATACACTTCTAGGGGCAAAATTATAATTTTAACTATAAATAATAAAATGAGTTATTTTTTATTATAAATATGTATTTAGTGTCTATGATACATCCCTTGAGTTAATGATAATGATAATTCATATTTTCAAGAGTTGAAAATTTAAGACATGAATTTTCATTTATTAACTCATAAAATACTCCTGACCGTAGGATCATCATGAGGATGGTGATTGATCTAAAAGATTAGTGTACAATCACTTCTTTATAGTAGATGAGTCTTGAGTCTACGGTATAGAGACACCAAAGCGAGAGTACAGGTACTCGTTAGAGAATGAGGGCACTGAGCATGACCACCTCGAGTAGTCATAAGAAAGTCTACCTTCTCGTCGATGACTGACTCGAAGCTGCAGTGGTGTGTCTGGTTCTTTGACCTGAGGTGCATCGATAGTTCACCTTGAGGGTGTTATAGTTTGACTACACCATGACTCGGTCTCCTAGCCATTTGGAATCCTGAGGTGTATGTTGGCTATAGCATGTTCATTGTAGGAATTGGATTGCACCAAGATGAAAATCTATCTACCTCGGTGGATGAGGAGCAGCCCTATGATGATCATGAGAATCAAGTCCATAAGCCCATGGCCATGTAGCAGAGTGAAATAATAGAAAGAGTTTCTATTAAGGATTTTCACATCGGACTTGAATCGAATGATTAAATCATATGATAGAAATTAGGGTTTGACGAGTTCACCTTAACCCTAATCTGATCGGGGCTCAAGATAGAAGAACTTAATCACACAAGTAGCTACACCGAGAGGTTCATTTTTAGTTTTGATGGGTTGCCACCATATACTGCTAGGTGTCACTGGTGGATTTTGGGAGCAATTAGAATGATTTAGATGATCGATCATTCTAGTTGTCTGAATCAGAAGAGTTCTGATCCATCGAAAGGAGTTTTGATGATGTCGATGATGGAGATCATGACATATCCCATTACCATACAGAACTGAACCTAACTGGGATCACACAAACAAGGGTTTGGATCTGGATATCATCAATTGGACTAATCCAGTTCAATTGATTTGAATTAGATTCAATTAGGTTTAAGAAAATCGTGCTAGCACACGATTGAACCTAACGTTCTCCTTTTTCTATCATTAAAAGTTATCTCGACTGAGCCAAATATATTTGTGCTCACTCAAGTACCTTTACTTGGTCTGACTGAAGCTTGTCTAGGTTAGAAAAGGATTATCTTAATTTATGAGATAAATTTGAGAAATACTTGCCATTTTTCATCATCTGCTAATTCTTGTCCTTTGACTTTGGTCAAACGTTGACCTTTGACCCTTGGACATCTGTCCATGTGTCATGCACTTATTGGAGAGTAGATAGGGGCTTGTCTCCTTACTAAAATTTAGAAAGAAAGGGGTGCATTCCTAGGATGGTGTGCGCCCATGGATAGGGATGCCTGAAGTCTTATGCGGATGGGACTCTAGGTTGCTTCTTGGATTCTACTTAAGTGACCCTTACCTATAGACTTTAATCAGTCTTAGACACCATCTAAGGATGAATTTATGGGGCTCTCATCTGATTGGATTAGATGATGTCATCCCATCAATCACATTTAGATATGATTGTATGAAGTAATGCGATTGGCCGAGATGATGTGGCACTGCATGGCACAGTAGGGTCTATAAATAAACCCTATCTACACCCAACTATCATAGAGTTTCTCTTAGCCCATGCCCCAAGACTGCCCCTCTTCCTCCTCCATGCCATCTTTTGACCCTCTCTCTCCTCTCCACGCCCAAGGAAAGTTGGGCTTCAGTTTGGTGCGATCCAGGCAAGAAAAGGCTGACGAAAAAGGAAGAAGGCAGCACTACTGTAGAGACGACTGCTGATCTTTAGAAGAAGTTTTGAAGATCCTTCAAAATAGATCCAGATCTAATTTTTGAAAAAGTGATAAAGAAGGAGAAGATCTCTAGATCCAGTTCGAGTGGATACCAGTAGAGGTCAGACGCTTGCGTGGCTAGATCCAGAACCTCAGGCAATCAGCAGGATCATCAAAGGATAATCAGATTATCTAAATCAAGATATAATTAAATCAAATTTATTTATTTTTTTATTTTTATTTATTAGATCTATAAAATTAGATCTGAAACATCTCAGATCTAATATAGATGCTTGAGAAAAATTTTTAAAATATCTCTCTTGATCCGATCAGATTTGAACAAATATGATCCGAGAAATCAGAATTTTTCTTTCATCACCCTCCTTTGAGAGGAGAAATACCACCAACCCTTGATACGGGGATGCTTTTTAATGGTGAAAAAAGAACGAAAGAGAGAGATAGATGGCTGCACATTAACCAAAACATAGATAACCAAAAATCCTACTATAAATCTAAAAGAGTTTGGAAAGATTGTGCAAAGAAAAATATCATAAAAATGGAAGAGATCATGAATGAAGGAATGGAAAACCTCAAGCCTGCTCGAAGCACATCCTTATATACATAAAGTCAACTAGGAGGCAAGTTATTTGTATGTTTAGCGGCCCAGGGGAGCTCCAGATCAAAATCTGGAGGGACTTCATACCCAGCCCATATCTAACTCAAATCATCTAGATTCAGTACAGAACTATAGGTACTAAGCTCAACTTTGCCTTGCTCGTCCATACTCAAGTGAAAAGCTAAAGGATAATCTAAAAAAAGATAGATGGAAAGAGAGGGAACACTAGGAAAGATCCACTAAAAAGATGAGGGAAAACAAAATGAGATGATGAGGCAGCAAGAGAATACCTTCGAAAGCGACTATGGAAGACCATGATACGGAAGGAAGAAAGAGTTTTTTGTTCCAAGAAAACCACACTAAAGACGAATGAAAGGCTACTATGATACAATGCCAATCCTAACAAAAGAAGCAGAAGGAGCTCCCAAGCCTTGGGAGGCCAGAAGTTGAGCCATGCAGCTGGCTCAAAGGATCTAGGGCCGGTTTGGGTCCTAGGATGAAAGGCTGTCAGCCTTCATAGTCTTGAGGTCCAGGGGCTTTAGATCTTGAGGGGCTAACTTGTATTGGACTAGATTTGAGCCCAAGGATATGAGATTGAGTCAAGTCATGGGTGTATATGGGCTTGGGGTGAGCTCAATCTCATTGGATTAGCCATGGATGTTTTTGGGTCAAGGGTTAAGTCACATTGACTTGGTGTATAAATATATTGTTTGTATTAGGGTTTCATTGAATCTTAATAATCCAAGATCCTTTCTCCCTAAAACTCTATCTCTCCTCATCTCTTTCTCTTAGGTTGCATGCCATCCAAGGAAGAGCAGCAAACTGTTAGAAAGCGAGCAGTTACATGCATGTATTTCAAAAATAATTTTTGAATCAGCAGAAGCAATCTTGGTTAAACCCTTTAACCCGAACATACAATAGAGGTTGGGATTGAGGCAAGAGGTGGAGGGAAATCCTGATTTCCGGTCCAGGTTCGTTCAGATCTGATCAGATCAAGAGATATATTTCAAAAATTTTTCTCTTGATCTCAATCAGATCTTGATATGTTTCAGATCTGATTCTTATTATTTTAATAAATAAAATAAAATAAGATAAATTAAATCAAATTTAATTTACCTGATTTGGGTAATCCTATTACCCTGTAGATGATCCTGATTGCAGCGGAAGGTTCTGGATCTAGCCACGCAAGCGCCTGGCCTCTACCGGTATCCACTCGGGTTGGATCTGGAGATCCTCTTCTTCTCTATCACGCCTCCAAAAATCAGATCTGGATCTGATCTGGAGGATCTTCAAAACTCCTTTTGAAGATCAGCAGTCGTCCTTTGCAGCAGTGCAGCCTTCTTCTTTTGATCGCCTTTCTTTTGATCTGGAACGCACCAACCTAAGTCCAAAACTCTTTTGGACGTGGAGTGGAGAGGAGAAGGAGGAGAAGTTTAGGCATGGAGGAAGAGGGGAGAGGCAGCCTTGGGGCGTGGGAAATCTCTATTCTAATTGCATTAGAATCTGAGTTGGGCGCAGGGTCTTATTTATAGACTAAGCGTGATCCAACTCCTCTTCCTCCCAACCAATCACAACCCTTTGTGAAATCAGATCTAAATCTGATTGGTGGGAATAGAGACCCCTGGATTCCTCCTTAGAGGGTGCCTAAGACCAGTCAAAGTTGGATTCTTAGTAGAACTCTAATTGGAATCCAAAAAGGGAGGATGGAGTCCTTGTCCAACAAGGACTCCTAGGCGCCTCCAACTTGGGCTCACGCCACCCTTGGCGTGCGCCCTTCTCCTTGCCAGGTTCTGGCAGGGGGACAGGCCCCCACCAGCTCTCCAATAGGTGCATGACATGTGGTCAAAAGTCAAAGTGTCAATGGTCAACGTTTGACCAGTCAAAGGTAGACTTTTGACCAAAGTCAAAGAACAAGAAATGGCAGGTGACCAAAAATGGCAGGTAATGTCTTACAAATAAGACAACCTTTTCTGACTTGGACAACCTCCAGTCAGACCATATGAAGGCCTCTGATTGAGCACAAACTCCTTTGGCTCAGTCAGGACAACTTATTTATGATAGTAAAAGAAGAACGTTAGGTTCAATCGAGTGCTAGCACGATTTCCTTGAACCTAATTGAATCTCATTCAGATCAATTGAACTAGATCAGTTCAATTGATGATCACCAGATTCAAACCCTTGTTTGTGTGACCCAGTTAGGTTCAGTTCTGTATGGTAATGGGATATGTCATGATCTCTATCATCGACATCATCGAAACTCCTTTCGATGGATCAGAACTCTTCTGATTCGAACAGCTAGAATGATCGATCATCTAAATCATTCTAATTGCTCCCAAAATCCACCAGTGACACCTAGCAGTATATGGTGGCAACCCATCAGAGCTGAATGCGAACCTCTTGGTGCAGCTACCTGTGTGATTAAGTTCTTCTATCTTGAGCCCCGATCAGATTAGGGTTAAGGTAAACTCGTCAAACCCTAGTCTCTGTCATATGATGTAATCATTCGATTCGAGTCCAATGTGAAAATCTAAATAGAAACTCTTTCTATTATTTCACTCTGCCATGGCCATGGGCTTCTGGACTTGATTCTCATGATCATCATAGGGCTGCTCCTCTACCACCGAGGTAGATAGATTCCATCTTGATGCAATCCAGTTCCTACAATGAACATGCTATAGCCAACATACACCTCAGGGTTCCATATGGCTAGGAGACCGAGTAATGGTGTAGTCAAACTATAACACCCTCAAGGTGAACTGCCGATGCATCTCAGGTCAAAGAACCAGACACACTACTGCAGCATCGAGTCAGTCATTGACGAGAAGGTAGACTTCCCTAATGACTACTCGAGGTGGTCACGCTCAGTGCCCTCGTTCTCTAACGAGTACCTGTACTCTCGCTCCGGTGTCTCCACACCGTAGACTCAAGACTCATCTACTAAAGAGAAGCGATTGTACACCAACCTTCCGGATCAATCACCATCCTCGTGATGATCCTATGGTCGGGAGCATTTTATGAGTTAATAATGATTATTCATGTCTTAAATTTTCAACTCTTGAAAATATGAATTATCATTACCATTAACTCAAAGGATGTATCACAGACACTAAATACACATATGTGATAGAAAATAACCCATTTTATTGATTATAGTCAAAATTATAATTTTGCCCCTAGAAGTGTATTACAAGTGTCAGCCAATTCTGGCTTCTAGGGCACATATATCTAACAATCTCCCACTTGTCCTAAAGCCAATTGGCTACAAGTCTAAGTCCCATCTTCTCAAGGTGGGCTTCGATCTTCTGCTGGCCCAACGGCTTTGTAAGTGGGTCTGCCACATTATCTGTGGAGTTGACTCTCTTGACCTCGACGTAACCCTTCTCGAGGTAATCGCGGATGAGGTGGTATCGCCGCTCAATGTGCTTGGATTTCTGGTGAGACCTCGGCTCCTTAGCAAGGGCTATGGCGCCATTGTTGTCGCAGTATAGAGGAATGGCATCTGATGGCATTACTCCAATTTCTGCAGCAAACTTCTTGTACCAGAATGCTTCCTTCGCAGCCTCTGATGCAGCGATATATTCTGCTTCCATGGTGGAATCTGCTATCACCGTTTGCTTGGAACTCTTCCAGCTGACAGCACCACCATTGCACACAAACAGACTCCCAGATGTCGACTTTCGATCATCTATATCGGACATGAAATCCGAGTCTGTGTATCCCTGGACTTGGAGTTCTCCATTACCAAAGACCAACATCATATCCTTAGTTCTTCTCAAGTACTTAAGGATACATTTCACAGAAGTCCAGTGTTCTTCACCTGGATTTGACTGATATCTGCTTGTGACACTCACAGCATGGGCTATATCAGGTCGTGTACATAGCATGGCATACATGAGGCTCCCTATTGCAGAAGCATAAGGGATCTTGCTCATGCGTTCTATTTCCTCAGGTGTGCTAGGGCACATCTTCTTGGAAAGATGAATACCATGTCTGAAGGGTATTAATCCCCTCTTAGAGTTTTCCATACTAAACCTCTTTAGTACTTTCTCTATGTACATCTTCTGTGAAAGTCCTAGCATCCTATTCGGTCTATCCCTATAGACCTTAATTCCTAGAATAAAGGATGCTTCACCTAGGTCTTTCATGGAGAATTCCTTGGACAACCATAATTTGACTGATGTCAACATGGGAATATCATTCCCAATAAGGAGGATGTCATCCACGTACAATACGAGGAAGACAACAGCGCTCCCACTGACCCTTTTTGAAAACACATGGTTCCTCTTCATTTTTGATGAAACCAAACTTTTTGATCACATCATTGAAATGAGTGTTCCAGCTCCGAGATGCTTGCTTAAGTCCATATATGGACCTTTGCAGCTTGCAAACCTTGTGATCAGTATCACTGGATGTGAAACCTAGCGGCTGTTCCATATAGATATCTTCCTCAAGATATCCATTTAAGAATGCCATTTTCACGTCCATTTGCCATATTTCATAATCGAAATAGGCTGCAATGGCAAGCAATGTGCGGATGGATTTTAGCATAGCCACTGGGGAAAAGGTATCCTGATAGTCAATGCCTTCGCATTGACTATAACCTTTTGCCACTAGTCTAGCCTTGAATGTCTCCACATTTCCCATCTGCACCAATCTTTCTCTTGAAGATCCATTTACACCCAATAGGTACTATACCTTCTGGTGGATCTACCAAGGTCCAGACTTGGTTTGAGTGCATCGAGTCAATTTCTGACTGCATTGCCTCTAGCCATTTCTCGGAGTCGATATCTGATATCGCCTCGTTGTAGGTTTTGGGATCATCACCATGAGCACCATTACCTACGAGGAACATTTTCTCTACTTCCTCTGAAATAATACCTAAGTATCTTTCAGGGGGATGGAAAACTCTTTCCGATCTATGAGGTGGAGGAGGTAGTGTTCTTATTGGCTCAACCTGATTTGGTTCCAATTGGTCCTTAGCTCGTTGTACTTGTGAGACTTTCTCATCAAGCTTGATCTGCTTTCCAATGCCGCTATCTTGAATAAACTATTTTTCAAGAAAGATGGCATGTCGACTCACAATCACATTGTGGTCTTCTGGAATGTAGAAATAGTATCCTAATGACTCTTTAGGATATCCTATGAATCGAGCTCTAAAGGACCTAAACTCTAACTTGTCCGCTTGTTGTCTTTTGACATGAGCCGGACAACCCCAAATTCTGAGATGACTCAGACTTGGTTTCTTACCGTGCCATATCTCATACGGTGTGGTAGGAACGGTTTTAGAGGGAACCCTATTCAGTAGATAAATTGAAGTTAACAATGAGTGTCCCCAAAGAAAATCAGG
>QRFJ01001696.1:33797-164948 GCA_006176705.1 Cocos nucifera
TCAACCTCAATCCCTCTCTTAGATACTATATATCCTAAAATGATTCCTCCTTGAACTATGAAGTGGCTCTTTTTTCAGCTTAAAACTAAATTAGTCTCAATACATCATTTTAATATTCTCTTCAAATTGTTGAGATAACTCTCAAAAGATTCTCCAAAGACTAAAAAAATATCCATAAATATTTCTAAAAAATCTCCTATCATGTCCGAAAATATTGACATCATGCACCTTTGAAAGATTGCAGGTGCATTACATAGTCCGAAGGGCATTCTATGGAAAGCAAAAGTTTCATAGGGACAGGTGAAGGTGATCTTTTCCTAGTTTTCTAGATAGATTGCTACCTGGTTATATCCTGAGTATCCATCTACAAAGTAAAAATATTATTGACCAACTAGTCTCTCTAGGATTTGGTTAATAAAGGGTAATGAAAAGTGGTCTTTTCGAGTGGCTGTATTAAATTTTCTATAATCTATATAGACATGCTATCCAATGGAAAATCGTGTTGGCATTAGATCCCCATGGTCAGTGCGGACAACCATAAGTCTAGATTTTTTGGAACAACTTGTGTAGGACTCACCCAACAGCTATCAAAAATAGGATAAATAATACCAACATCTAACCATTTAATTATCTCTTTCTTGACTACTTGCATATTAGGGTTGAGTCATCTTTATATTTCTTGAGTTGGTTTGGCATTATCTTCTGTATAAATATGGTGCATGCATATTGGTGAATTAATATCTTTTAAATCAGCGATGGTCCAACCTATGGCCTCTCTATATATTTTCAAAATATCTACCAATTGGTCTTCTTGTTCAAGAGTTAGGTCAGAAGCAATGATTACTAGGAGGGTTTTCTCTGATCCTAGAAATACATACTTAAGTGATTCAGGCAAAGATTTTAGTTCAAGTTATGGTGGGGCCTAAATTGAAGGACATAATGATTCAATTTTTTGCTCAGGTAAGGGCTCAATTTTTATTAACCAAGGTAATGAATGTGATGGGTGAGGTGAATGAAGCAGGGCATTCACCTCCTAGTCTGGGATTTCTTTGATAAGCTTATTCAGAAAATCATTCTTGAGTAAATTTAAGAAGGAATCAGATTTAACTATCTCATCTATCTGATCGATTACAAAGCAATCTTCCTCCTCTTGAGTGTACTTTATGATATTAAAAATATTAGTTCTTATCTTTTGATCTCCAAAAGAAATGTCCATGGCTCCTATCTTACAATTGATATTGGCATTGGTAGTAGCTAAGAATAGATGACCTAGAATTATGGAATTCTGGTTTAGCTCTTGGGACGGTTCCATATCGAGTATGAGGAAGTCTACTAGAAAATAATATTTATCTAATCTAACTAGGACATCCTCAATCAAGCCACATGGTGTTTTTATAGATCTATTAGCTAATTGCAAAATAATTGACATGAGTTTTAGTTCTCCTATTTCAAATTTTTCATAAACCAAGGTTGGAAAGAGGTTCACACTAGCTCCTAAGTCTAATAATGCTTGGTTAAAGATAATGCCTCCTATAATACATGAAATTAAAGGAGCACTAGAGTCTTTTATCTTCTGAGGCAATGGATTTAATAGGACTGCACTTACATCCTCAGATAGCATAATTCTTTTAGTAGTTTGTGGCTCACTTTTTTGAGTGCAAAGCTTTTTTAGAAATTTAGCATAAGCCGAAACATGTTGAATTGCATCGAGGAGGGATAAATTAATATGAACTTATTTAAATAGTTTCATTAGCTTCTCGTTGCATGCTTCTTGCTTTTTACAAGAAGAGCCTGCTTCTATGGCTTGAGGGAATGAGGCTTTGGGTGTATATAACTTGGATAACTTATTTATTCTCTTCTTTCATTTATCTATCTTATTAGAACTAGTATCAGTACTAGTTTTAGGCTTAGATTCTTCGATATGGTTAGTTTTGGTACTAACCTCTTCTTCTAAATTTTGTTCTTAACTAGCATCAGTACTAGAATCCTACCACTTCTATATGGTTAGTTTTAGGCTCAGGTTCTTCTATATGGTTAGTTTTAGGCTCAGGTTCTTCTATATAGGTCCTTAAGAATCCTACCACTTCTAAGTTTAGATATTGTTTTGGCATTCTTTAATTGGAGATTCTTAGGTGGGACATTAGGTTGATGACTGAATCCAAGTGGTTGATAGATATTAGGTGGGTTATTTTTAGGATTTGCAATTAGTTGGCTTGGTAATTGACCTAGTTCTCTCTTTATGCTAGACTCAGCTAGTTATCCTATTTAAGCTTCTAGCCTGGCAATAGATTATTGTTGAGTCAGAATTAATTATTATAATTGATTAAATCTATCATCGGCTAGATTGGTCTGTTGAGAAGGTGGGTATGAGGGCTGATTATAATGCGGTGGCTGGAAAGACTGACTAGAATTTTGTATTGGTAGAATTTGAAAATGGATCACCAACTGGCTTAAAGTAGCCTTGTGAAACTTAAACTTATTCTTGGATAAAAGATGAAAATTATGCAGCCGTGGGATATTCACTCACATGATGAATTTGACTAGCATAAATAGAACAAATCTTTTAATAATTAAAAGATGGTGTATATTGTGTAGGAGTTTGTTGACCTAGGATTAGAAATTGATCTAAAATCTGGGCAAGAAGGTCAACTTTATTTATTAGGTTCATATCAACCTTAGAACTTAGTTCTGGATGTTTGATCTTATAAATTCCTATTCATTTTTGATGAAAAATTGATCTTTCATAAGAGGATAATGAAGCATGGTTAATCAAATTTTCACTTAGAGTTTCAAACAAGATATAAGCTTCATCAATACTTTTGCTCATGAATGCACCTCCATAGGATACATCTACCATTTGTCTATATTGATCTCCTAAATTCTCATAAAAAGCTTGAACAATTTGCCACTTAGATAGACCATGGTGCAGGCATTTTCTAAGTTTCTTAAGTCTCTCCTATGATTCGTGAATTTGTTTCCCTAGAAGCTAAGCAAATCCAGTGATAGCTCACCTCATGGTGTTGGTTCAGCCTTTGGAATAAAATTTTTTAAGGAATTCATGTTGCATCTCTAGCCATGTTTGGATTGATCTTCTAATTGTGCCAAGCCAGTACATGGCTTTATCTTTTAATGAGAAAGAAAATAAGATCAATCTAACGGCATCATCAAAAAAATTCTAGATTTTTATCATAGAGATATATTTCTAAGAATTTATCAAGATGCATGTAAGGGTCTTCAAAAGGATGGGAGCTTCTAGATTGTGGTCAACTTGATTTCATAATGGCAAGCAAGGATATCAGGTTAGTGGATACAAGTCGATGGGTTATAGATGAAAAGAATAAAATATTTCTTTATCTGCCTAGGTGGTTCTTTAAGATTCTAGCCATTTGATTATTTGGTTTTATATGAATCAATCATTCAATTTTGAGATTTCGTTTAACTAGGTCAAGTAACAACGATCTCCTATCATGCATGTACTGGTACAACCCTAATGTATGATTCAATTTATATTTCTTTATATATTTTTATTTTTATTTATTTTTTTAATTTTTTTAGAGAAAAAAAGAGAAGAGGAAGAAGAGGGTTCTAAAGAAGAGTTCTAAGGAGTCCTAAATCTAGAGATGGTAGGAAAGAATTAATTATGATGATGTTTGATGTTGATTAGTAAACAAGTTAGGCAATTAATCCTGACCATGAGTTGTCCTAGATCTAGACAACTCCTAACTATCAAGATCACATTCAAGCCTTTCAAGTAAAGAATCAAACACTCAACTAGCCAGATAAGTATAAGGTCGGTGGGAGTCCCCCCATTGCTTTCCTTAGACACTAATTATCTTAGCTAGGTAAGCTAACGAAACTAATTAAGTAACCACCTTTCTTTAGGACATGATTCTTGAACCACTTGTCTTAGACACCAGTTGAATTAACTAATCCTAATCTGGTTCAACTTTTAGGATTCCTTATTCTAATGAGCTCGAGTTTCTAGGGCTTATGTTATTGAAAAATATGCAAGATTTCATGCTTGAATTTCAAAATTTTTTTGAAATAAAATACAGTGAAAGATGTAGATTAAACTATGTAATCTATAATAGCATGTAATCTAATAACTAAACTCTATATTTAGGATCTATAACATATCATAATGTATTCTTAAATCTAAAAATAAATATTTTGGTATCGATCAAATCAATATCCTAGATCTAGAATAGTTCTAGATTTAAATCCTAAATCGCATCTAGATGAGAGAAGAGATCAAATCTCTTACCTTTGAGTGGATTGAGAACTCCATGGTTGATTTTTTTTATTATCTTTAGAGCCACACACACGTTCAGTCTCTACAAAAAATCCATATGAGGCTGCAACATAAATCAAAGGTTCGTCGAATAAAGATCCGCTCGAAATGCTAGCTTCTCGCAGATCCCTCCTGATGGTTAATCTAAAAATTATTCTTTAGATCTCTTGGATACTCCAAGAGATGAAGAATAAGAGGAGGAATAAGAAAAAAATCTAACCCTTGGATCTTCCATAAAATAAAAAATAAAAGCTAAATAAAATTATCCTAAGAGAAGACACATCTTCTGTTTCAGCACATCAACTTTTGATGTCTTGAATGCATCTCCATGTCAGGACAAGAGGAGATCTTCTCCTCTAGATTTTTTTCATGTTTTAGGTCTCTTCCTCTCTGATTTTCTCATAGAAAAATCACACAAAATTGAGAAGAAAGGATTCTCAAAAGAACCCTAAGAGAAGACTATCTTCTCTTCTCTTTCTTCTCATCAGGACATGATCAAGTCATGTCCAAAAGAGACCATGATGCCCCAACTCCATGGAGCATCCATTCCCCACACCCTCTCTCTCTTTCTCTCATATTTTTATCACATAAAATATCACATAAAAATAAATAAAAGAGGGTTAGAAAAAATTTCTAAGAGAAAAAGTTTTTTTCTCTTACCTTTCTTTCTTCGAGACATCAACAATTGATGTCATAATAGACCCTCCACGCCCAGCAACTTTGAGCATTGAACCTTCCACACCCTTCTTTCCTCTCTCACTGATTTTCATGAATATTTTTAGAATTTTTGATGCCTTAAATCCCTACAAAAGTGGCGCCCTATCTTAGAATAGAAGACTAGGTCAAAATCCCTACCTTTTAGGGATTTAAACAAGGAGTTTGGGTGGTGTCCAACTCTTGGATGCCTTCCCTATTTTTTTTCTGCATGGGGAACCATATTTCAATGCCAAAAATAGGCAAAAATCACACAAAAAGAAATAGGTGGCCTGGGAGAAATTTCAAAGGAAGGGAGGAAGATTTTAGGATTCAAGGGACTCTTTCAAAAGGAAACAAATCCAAACCACTTTCCGAAATGGACCAACTCAGATTTAATTCAAATATTCTAGAATATGGGGTGTGGAAAACTTCTCATTGGCATGGAAAACATCACATAAAAATCTAGAAATAAAGTGTGGGCTTGGAGATTCTTGGTGCAAGGAAAGGAGTCCTAGTCTTATTAGGACTCTCCTATTTTGACTAGGCCAAAGTCATCTTAAACCCAATTTAAATCTCATTTAAATTAGATTTGAGTCAACCTAATTAATAAAAATTTTAATCCAATTAAAAACCTAATTAAATTAAATTTAAATTATATTTAAATCTAATTTAATTTTAATCAAATTAAAAATTAGGTGTACTCAAGTCCTAGTCGAATAGGGACTTGCTCTTCCTTGGAATTAGCTTATCCAATAAATCAATTAGACTTAATCCAATTAAGTCCAAACTAATTTTAATTGAATCTAATTCAATTAGACTTAATCTTAATTTAATTGCTCAATTAGATTGAACCAATTAATAATTTAATTACTAATTGATCCTCATGCAATACTTGCATTAGGTCAAACATCAATCGCATTGAATGCTTGACCTTAGAATGATTCTCAATCATCGATTAACCATCTGATCTGGTTACAACCTCTAATGTGTGTGACCCCATAGGTTCGAATCTAAGCCAGTAGCATAGGAACCAATTCCTATATCAACCAAAATAATCATCTAGCAATGGTTCTCGACGTCCGGATAGGTTGAATGTATGCAAAGCAACATTCTTAAAATTCTGGCCCATGGTTACTATATAATTCATCCCTTTGATAAATAATGCTCAAGATGACTTCGAGTATGCGATCAATACTCATACAAGTCATCTTTATTGTATCTCAAAATTTTGCAAATCTCGTGATTCCTCACGAAGATTACCTAGGCCTAGGTTTTGCTAAATTGAAACACAATGAGTCGTTCATTTTTTTTTATAGTTAATCAGGAATGATCAATCCCATCTTCACTCATACACTGACTTCAAAAGTACTTGACTGTATCTAGAAACCTTTTGAATCTATATTAAAAATATAAGCAGTCCGACACCAAAGTGAGTTGCTTGCAAGTCACCATGGTGATCTCAGATCGGAGGGACACTTATATCCATTGGCCTTAGCTAGATACTTTGGACAGTAGAGTGCTACATTGATCACGTTCAGTACAGATATACTCTTACATCTTACCTAGATGCCATACCAGTATCTTCATACCACTTGGTTATGAGGACAACCAACACATATGATATACAATAATCTACACTTGATAAGTTATCATCTTTATTAATGACTTATCATTTGATTATGAATAGTTTAAGAACCATCTGATAAATTCTTCTTTATCGATTGATTGTGGTTCTAAGAACTTCATCATAATTTAGGAGTTCATTTAAGAAAGATAGAACTTTTATGATGAACCAGCCAAATAACTATTATTATTAGATAATTCATATACTAATTTCAATCATCTAATACTTAGATGATTGGCTTTAGAATATATTTTTCAACAACTTTCACTTGGACTAAAGCCAATCAGAATGATATCAAATATCCTATCTTTCACTTGAGTTTGTAGAACTCCTTAGTTCTGAGGCTTTAGCAAATGGGTCAGTTAAGTTCTCCTTTTTCATCGATCTTTCAAAGATCAATGTCATCCTGATCTAAAATCAAAGGTGATAGCGATGCAGAATATACTGATCTTTCGGTTCTTTAGCCTAAGCTATGGCTCTAGTGCTATGAAAGAACTGGACTATCGATGGAGGGTGCCACTCCTATGAACCTCAGTAATGACATAGCTTACATGGTAGCATCATATGACATGATGTACTCTACATCATTAAATAAGTAGGCTATAGTATCCTATTTGAAACCTTTCCAGTAGATTACTCCTACAATTAGGGTATGATCCGACATTCTCTTACTATCATCTTAATCTGATCAAAATCAAAACATCCACATATTTTAAGCCAGTATTTTTATATTTGAGTCACTAGATCTTAGTATTTTTCAAATACCTAAGGATTGTCTATACAATCTTTCAGTGGTTCTCACTTGGATCAGACTGGTATCTACTCACTATCCTTAGTGAGTATACCATATCTGATCTTGAACATGAAAAAATTAGATGATAGCCAAACCTTTATTTCTTGCAATGCTAAAATGCCATTTTTGATTAAGAGAATTTCATCCATAGACAACATAAGAAATAACACTATAGAATATTTTACCCACTTACAAATGCAGGGTTTATCTTTGTTCATAACAAAGACATACATTCAAAATATATATTCAAAAACTAAGATAATAGCCAAACAGGCTTTACAGATCTTTACCTTTTTGTCTGCGCTACTCTGATCCTCTTGAAAATTCGTTCACATCCAATGAATTTTATTCCTTCAGGTGATCAACTAGTGTCTATACACTATTGATTTTCATAGACTCTAATTTAGATTTAATGGCTCCGAGCTACTTCTTAGAGTCAGACCATTGCATTGCATCCTTTTAGATGATCGGATCCTTGTTGTTCTGATCGAGCTCAACAGGATCGCCATCCCAGACCTAGATACCATAGTATCTATCAGGCTAACATAGTACTCTACTAGATCTCCTTAAAGGTGCTACTTTAATGGACTTCAGATTTGATCTGATCAAATCCGATTCTGTAGGTTTACTAGATTGTGTTGGTTCATTTTCTACTAGTCAAACTTCTCCAAGTTCAATTTGATAGGCATCAGTTCCTTCTCTAAGGAACTTCTTTCCAAAAGTAATGCCCTACTACTGATGAACATCTTATGTTCTTCAGCATGGTAGAATAAATAACCCTCAAACACTTATTGGATCAAGATCCAAGTTTATCTATATGCAAACCTTTGACATAGACCGATCAACTCCAAATCCGAAGGTGAGAGAGTCTAGATCTATGCCCGATCCATATCCCATATGGAGATTTATAATAGATTTACTCGATATATTTTTAAAGTAAAATAAGTAGTCATAAGAGCACAATCTCGAAGCAGGCAGATAAGTGAATCCTATCATGGATTGAATCATATCTAACAAAGTTTAATTTCTTCTTTTTGATACACTGTGTTTCGAAAAAAAATTCACTAAGAGAGAATCCTATTCTCTCCTAGATATGTCACAAACTTATTGGATAAGTATTCACCTCCTCGATCTGATCGAAGAACTCTAATATCTTTTCTAATTTATTTTTCTATTTTATTATTGAATCATTTGAATATTTCAAATGATTCATGCCAGACGCACCTATGTCTAGATAGGTCGTCTATAAAAAAATATTGATATCTTCCTCTGGAACTTAAGTCGTAGGTCTACATACATTACTATGTATGAGACTTAGAACTTTATTGGCTTCTTCATCTTTTCCAGTAAAAGGTGACTTTATCATCTTTTCAAGAAGACAAGATTTATAGGTTATCAATGATTTACAATCATTAATGTCGAGATTTTTCTCTCAAGCTAATCCATTTATCTTGTTCTTGTCAAGATGACTAAGCCTATAATGCCAAAGATAGACATCCATGACATAATCTAACTTGGATGTTCATTGAATGTGTACATTATACTTAACAGGCTGTATAAATGTTAAATATCATTTTCTTATTATTCATGTATTATTATAACATAATTCATAATAATATCATAATAATCCTCTTTATTGATAAATAATAACCATCTCAGACCTAAAGGCCAATAGAGATCACATTTATCATAAATGATGAACAATAGTGATAATCACTCAAAATGATATTTTTTGAAAATAAGCTTGACAATTCCTAAAGTTAGGATTTGAACAAGATTTTCATCCCAAATGTTTAGGTATTTTTCACTATTTTCAAACATTCCACTTACCTATAGTCCTTGCAATAAATTACATAGGACTTCTGGTGTCCAATACCCAGGTAGTAGAATTACATATAAAAAAATTTAAGATGTTATCATATAACATCCTTGATGAGCAACTCTTGCTTCTTTCTCTTGTTCAACCTGTTATGATCAAGAAAAGCAAAATAATTCTTTTTTCTATGATCCTACTTCTAATAGTAGAAGCATTATGCCTGATTTAGATCAATGTTGGATTAATTATTTTGACTGGTCTTAAATGCTCCAGTATGAACCCATTCGTACTGCTGAACCAAATTCAACTTTTGATACTAATTATCGAAGTTGTATCCCATAAGTCATCATTGTCTAACAGTGATAGGAGCAATTAGGGTTTAACCTTATTTTGAGAAAAGAGAACAATGACCTAAGTGTATGAATTATTTTAAGCCTAGAGATTTGGACTTTAGTATTAAGGTTCTCCCACTATTTTATTCAAATTGGTATCCTCTACCTCCAATTCAAAAAATTACTTGAATTTTCTAGTAGGTACTAGAATCCACGTAGACTACACACAAGCCCCACTTTGATCGGCCGATCCATGTGCATCTACGGGTAGGTTCATTAACCAATTATTTCTTCAAACAACTTCTAATAATTTAATTTTGCCCCAAAAATCTAATTAGTAGGCTTTGGCCTCCACTGTAAGGATCTAGTTAGGTCCAACCATTAACATGACTATACTTGGTGCATCCAACCAATGAATGATTAAGTCCAACTTTGGTTGGCCAACCTAACTACCATTAGAGAGACACTTCCAAGTTATCATATTATAAATGATAATTCTATTAGTCAATAAGCACCAGGCCTTTCGACCTCCAATAATTATTGAGTTAATGAACCCATTATCATCCAACATAATAGGAGGCTATGACTTAGTTATTCCCATAACTTTATCATTTTAAGAATCTAATAATTTTATAGGATTTAAAATTATTTATGATTTAAGGATAGAAAGGATATGGATCAATTTGCTTCCACCAACTTCATCAAGTCAAGTCCTCCCACTGACTTCTCAAGTCTTTGATTAGGACTAGGATTAATATCGATTCATAGGCACCTAAATCAGTCTCATTGATTTTTTATGTGACATGGGTTAGCACAAATCAATGAGTAACCTAATCAAGACTTGATTAACCACATTGGCTAGATAAGTGAGATCGATGGGAGGGTTTGCCAAGGCTTGCCTTAAACATCATCAAAAATAGCTAGATAAGTAGGCTACCAATTAAAAACCACTGATCTGGGAGTGCCAGACTTACCTTAGATACCAATCGATTTATCAGTTTTGATTTGGTCTACTTAAAGACTCAGGCTTGACACTGAGCCATGATTAGTATCCATTTGTTAGATGTATGGACTTTAATCAACTACAACTATTAAGTAATGTATAGAAATAATCTAATCATAATTAATTATTAATTAGGTTTGATCAATTTCTTAACTTAGTCTATATTTAATCTAACCCTAGGTCTAACCTAGTTTGAGGACCTAATCAAAGCTAACCCATTACTCTTTAATCAATGTTTTATGAAATTATCTTAGGATCTTTAAATCACAAACCTAGATCTTAAACAATCACTTAATTCTTAATTAAGTTCAAAGCTTATGGGTTTGGATTTATGGAACCTCATAACTAATTTTTGATTTGATCATTTGAAATATTTTTAAATTATAAATAGTTTACATTGAATCATACTCAATATATGATTTTAGATCTGATTTATTTTAATATTTAGATCATGTTCTATAGTTTTGAATCTAGAATTTTGTAGAAAGTAAGTTCTTAATTTAAATTCTATAAAATAAATATATCATATAAATTCTAGATTCAAAACAAAAGATATATATCAATGTATGTAATAATAGGATCTAGATTTAAACATAAAACATATTATATGGATCAGATCATAAATTATTTAAAATTAAATTTATATTTTAAAAATAAATTATAAATTATTTTAGATCTTATCTAATATATTTATGATTTAGGTTATTCAGGTCAGCACATACTAGGACAATCTCTCCACTGTAAAGGATAAACCTTACAACAGGATAATCTTATAGTAGTATGTGCAATCCGATATTATTTAGATCTAATCTAAATAATCTAAAATATATCTAATATTTATTTAATTTTAGATTTAAAATTAAAAAATAAATTATAAAATTATTTAGATCATGTCTAACTTACTCATGATTTAAGAATAGATTAGCACATACTAGGACAATCTCTCTACTGTAAGAGATAAACCTTACAACAGGACAACCTTATAACAGTATGTATGATTTTTAAAATTTTATTTTTTAGATTTAATTTAATATAAATATGATCATATTATAAACGAACCTAGATGTTCTAATACCACTATTGGAAAATATGTAGGATTTCATGCTTGAATTTCAAAACTCTTCGAAATAAAATGCAGTGAAAGATGTAGATTAAACTATTTAATCTACAATAACATGTCATAATATATTTTTAAATCTAAAAATAAATATTTTAGTATTAATCAAATTAATACCCTAGATCTAGAATAGTTCTAGATCTAAACCCTAGATCACATCTAGGTAAGAGAAGAAATCAAATCTCTTATCTTCGCATGGGTCAAGAACTCCATGATTGATTTTTGTTGTTGCCTTTAAAGCCGCACATGTGTTCGGCCTCTATAGAAAGTCCACACGAGGCTGCAACATAAATTGAAAGTTCATCGAACGAAGATCCACTCAAAGTGCTAGCTTCTCGTAGATCCCTTCTGTTAGTTAATCTAAAAATTATTCTTCAGATCTCTTGGATACTCCAAGAGATGAAGAATAAGAGGAAAAATAAGGAAGAAATTCAATCCTTGGATCTCCCATAAAATAGAAAATAAAAGCTAAATAAATTTATCCTAAGAGAAGATACATCTTCCTTTTCAGCACATCAACCTTTGATGTCCTGAATGTATCTCCATGATAGGACAAGAGGAGACCTTCTCCTCTAAAATTTTTTCATGTTTTAGATCTCTTCCTCTCTGATTTTTTTCATAGAAAAATCACACAAAATTGAGAAGAAAGGATTCTCAAAAGAACCCTAAGAGAAGACTATTTTCTTTTCTCTTTCTTCTCATCAGGACATGATCAAATCATGTCCAAAACAGACCATGATGCCCTAACTCCTTAGAGCATCCATTCCCCATGCCCTCTCTCTCTCTTTCTCTCATATTTTTATCACATAAAATATCACATAAAAATAAATAAAAGAGGGTTAGAAAAAATCTTTAATAGAAAAAAGTTTTTTTTTTCTCTTACCTTTCTTTCTTCAAGACTTCAATAATTGATGTCATAATAGACCCTCCATGCCCAGCAACTTTGAGCGTTGAATCTCCCACACCCTTTTCTCCTCTCTCACTAATTTTCAAGAATTTTTCAAAATTTTTGGCATCTTAAATCCCTACAAAAATGGCGCTCCATCTTAGAATAGAAGACTGGGTCAAAATCACTACTTTTTAGGGATTTAAACAAGGAGTTTGGGGGCGTCCAACTCTTGGATGCCTATATTTTTTTCTACATTGGGAACTAGATTTCAATGCCAAAAACTAAAAAAAAATCACACAAAAGGAAATAGGTGGTGTGGGAGAAATTTCAAAGGAAGGGAGGAAGAGTTTGTGATTCAAAGGACTCTTTCAAAAGGAAACAAACCCAAACCACTTTGCAAAATAAACCAATTTAGATTTGATTCAAATATTCTAGAATATGGGGCATGGGAAACTTCTCATTGGCATAGAAAACATCCATAAAAATCTAGAACTAAAGTATGGGTGTGGAGACTTTTGGCGCAAGGAAAAGAGGAGTCCTAGTTTAATTAGGACTCTCCTATTTTGATTAGGTCAAAGTCATCTTAAATTCAATTTAAATCTTATTTAAATTAGATTTAAGTTAACCTAACTAATAGATAATTTTAATTTAATTAAAAAATTAATTAAATTAGATTTAAATCTAGTTTAATTTTAATCAAATTAGAAATTAGCTGCACTCAAGTCCTAGTCGAATAGGAACTTGTTCTTCCTTGCAATTGGCTTATCCAACAAATCAATTAGAATTAATCTAATTAAGTTTAAACTAATTTTAATTAAATTTAATTTAATTATACTTGATTTCAATCTGATTGCTCAATCAGATTGAGCCAATTAGCAATCTAATTGCTAATTGATGCTCTTGTAATACTTGTATTAGGTCAAACATCAATTGTATTGAATATTTGATCATAGAATGATTCTCCATCATCGATTAACCATCTGATCTAGTTACAACCTCTAATATGTGTAATCCCATAGGTTCGAACCTAAGTTGGTAGCATAGAAATTAATTCTTGTATCGGTCGAAGTAACCATCAAGCAATGGTTCCTGACGTCCGAATAGATCGAATGCATGTAAAACAATATTCTTAGAATCCTAGTCCATGATTACTGTATAATTCATCCCTTTGATCAATAATGCTCAAGACGACTTTGAGTATACTATCAACACTCATACAAGTCATCTCTATTGTGTCTCAAAATTTTATAAATTTCGTAATTCCTCATGAGGATTACCCAAGACTAGGTTTTGCTAAATTAAAATACATTGAGTCATTCTCTTCCTAAAATTAATCAAGAGTGGTCAATCCTATCTTAACTTATATATCAATTTCATAAGTATTTGACTGTACTCAAAAATCTTTCGAACCTATATTAGAAATATAGACAGTATAGCACCATAGTATAGTGAGTTGCTTACAAGTTACCTGGTGATCTTAAATTAGAGAGATACTTATATCCATTAGCCTTAGCTAGCTACTCTTGATAGTAGAGTGCTACATTGATCATGTTTAGTGTAGATGTACTCTTACATCTCATCTGGATGCCATACTAGTGTCTTCACATCATTTGGTTATGAGGACAACCAATGCATATGGCATACAATGACCTACATTCGATAAGTTATCATTCTTGTTAATAACTTATCATTTGATCGTGAACAGTTTAAGAACTATCCAATAAATTCTCTTTTATTGATTGATTGTGGTTCTAAGGACTTCATCATAGTTTAGGAGTTCATTTAAGAAAGATAGAACTTTTATGATGAACTAGGCAAATAACTATTATTATTAGATAATTCATATATTAATTTCAATCATATACCACTTAGATGATTGGCTTTAAGACATATTTTCTAATAGATGTCTAATTAATTTTAAATTATAGGCTTAAATCAATGTGGGATGCTAGTTCGTTGTTTATGGGCCAAGGAAGGATGATGAAATTCCCAACTTATCTTGATTAATGGGTTGTGCCCTTAAATTAATTTAAAGATGAATATGCACAATCACTTTCAGACAAGAGATTCTATGCAATTAAATTAGATGCATGCAACTGATTAGACTTGAAAGACTTACCTTATCTCTAGCAATCACCAAGAAAGAGAAAAAGATAATAAATCTAATATGATGGATGCTCTAAGAAATTAGAATTTCTACTCTTATCATGAGATTTTTAATTAGATTTAAGTAGATTTTTTTTAAATTAATTTAAAAATAAAATAAATAATAATAGAAAAGAGATTTAGGATTTATGATTGATCTCATCAAATAGGATTGAAAGCTTTCCTCCTTGCCCTAATTTTTTGTGTTCTTTGTCTTCTTTTTTCTGCAAAATAAAAAAATTGTAAGAAATAATAAAAAAAATCAAAAAAAATCAAAAATTTTAATTCTTATGACTCTTCAGTAATGGTGCTAAAAACTTGATAAGATCATGATGCTGTCATTAAAATATTATATTTATCAATTTAATTCTAACTTTTAAAAAAAGATTAAAAGCACATAGAAAGTAGTGAGTCGGATCAAATTCATAGGAAGGCAGTAATTTAATTTTAAAATCTTTAATTTTTATGAAAAGAATAAAAGATTTAGAAAAAAATTTAAGTCAAAAAATAAAAATAAAAAGTAAAATTTTAAATACTGTAGAAAAATTAACTTGGTACTAAGATCTACTAATTAGATCTTAGTATCCACTTGCACAGAAATTAAAGAGCAATTAAAATTAAAGAAGCAGAATTTAAAGAGCAAGAAATAAAATTTGCATTAAATTAAAATTTAAAATTTAAAATCAAGAATTGAAAAGAAAAGGAGAAGAAATAAAAACTAGAACAAAGATCTTAATCTTGGATCAATGTCCACATGGAGATGGCATAGAAGATCGGCTCTTCATCTCGGCACCTTCTGCCTTGGAGTATTCATCAATCAAAAACCTGGCTTCTACCCAATACTATGGTTTCACCTTGATCAGATGCTTGAACTCTAGAGTCCTGGGGTCCTTAAATAGTTGCTAGTGTTAGATATATGTGCCTTAGAAGCCAGAATTAGCTGACACTTGTAATACACTTCTAGGGGCAAAATTGTAATTTTGACTATAATCAATAAAATGGGTTATTTTCTATCACATATGTGTATTTAGTGTCTGTGATACATCCTTTGAGTTAATGATAATGATAATTCATATTTTCAAGAGTTAAAAATTTAAGACATGAATAATCATTGTTAACTCATAAAATGCTCCTGACCATAGGATCATCACGAGGATGGTGATTGATCCGGAAGGTTGGTGTATAATTGCTTCTCTTTAGTAGATGAGTCTTGAGTCTACAGTGTGGAGACATCGGAGTGAGAGTATAGATACTCGTTAGAGAACGAGGGCACTGAGCGTGACCACCTCGAGTAGTCATTAGGGATTCTACCTTCTCGTCAATGACTGACTCGATGCTGCAGTAGTATGTCTGGTTCTTTGACCTGAGGTGCATCGGTAGTTCACCTTGAGGGTGTTATAGTTTGACTACACCATTACTCGATCTCCTAGCTGATAGGAATGCGATGTTGTCGTTAAGACACCGTGTTTATCAGTTTAATCTGACTTCTTAAAATCATTAAAATTGCGTAGATAGTAGTGAGTCGGGTCGAATCCACAGGGAAGGTAGTGTTTTTAGTTTTGAAATCTTTGATTTTATAAAAGAAAAAGAAAAGAGAAAAAAGAGTTTTGGGATCAAAAGTAAAGTCGGAAAATAAAAAACGAAAATTAAAAGGTGCAGAAATTTAAATTTGGTACTAAGATCTATTAGTTAGATCTTAGCATCTACTTGCAATAAAATAAAAAGTAATAACTAAAGTGTAGAAATTAAATTAAAATAAAAAGTAAGAAATTAAAATATAAAAATAAAATTTTTATTAATTAAAATTTTAGAATTTAAATACATAAAATTTAAAAAGAAAAGATAAAATAAAATAGCCTGATCTCTGATCTTGGATCGGCATTGGCAGAAAGATGGTGTAGAAGCTCGGCTCTTCTTCTCGGCACCCGTTGCTTCGAAGCAGCCTTTAACCCATAGCCTGGCTTCGCCCTGTACCAAAGCTTCACCTTGATCGGAGATATGTTAATTTTCTGATGGCCTGGGGTCCTTTTTATAGAGCTAGGAGGGCTGGATATTTTTTCTAAAGGCAATATGGGACTAATAGCCTTTGTAATCATCAAAATATAAAGAAATTTGGATAAAATTTGAATCAAAATAGCTCTGATATGACTCTGATAAATCTGATAAAATCCAGCCATTCAATAGGAATCCAACGGTCCAAAAATCATCAAAATCGGATGCAGATAAGCTCAGATCGGGTCGGATTAAATTCTGGCCGTTGGATCGCGCTTGATCGAGGAAATCTGGCCGCAAATCGCGCTTCGGGAGTCTTGATCACCGCCGGCAGCATTCTGGACCGTCGGATCATCGCCTGGATCGAGCGCTGCCATCCGATGGTGATCCGCGTGATGTTTGTATCTGAATAAAATTCGGAAGCAACCACAGCCGTCCGATCCTGACCGCAAACAACCACATCCGTCCGATCGCGCAATAACTGTTCCCATGGACCGCGTGGACCGGCCGCACCGCACACCGCAACCAATCAGCGCCGCTGTTGTCGGATGAAAAGACTAAATTACCCTTGTGAGCCGCGATAAATTTCTGTAGACCCTTAAGGGGTCTAGGTCCACCACGTGGCAATCTCTGATTCGCCGGAATTTGCTGAGCTGGCGGTCCACGCCTAGATCGTGGACCGGCTGATGGCTTCAACGGCTGAGTCGGCTTGATGGCTTGGCTTGGCTTGGTGGCTCGGCTTACGGAGCCGGCTGAGCCATTTTCTTTTTTTTTTATTTAATTTTTATTTATTTTATATCTTTCAAAATTCATATCTTTTCCATTTTAGCTCCGTTTTACTTGAAATTTATTTCGTTGTGATCAAAAAAATGAGCTCTTTCTATTGATAATAAAATTTTATTTTTTAATTTTTATTATTTTTATTATTTTTTAATTAATTTTTTAATTAATAAAAATATGAATTTTTCAAAAATTATATATAAATTGATTATTAATTCTTAAAAATTAATATAAATTAATTAATAAATTAATACTTTTATTGATGAATTTATTATACTTATCACACCCCCCAACTTAAGCTTTGCTCGTCCTCGAGTAAAGAAAGAATTTAGTTTTAAATACCTTTTAACTTTAGAGTTTCGAATTTTACCTAAGCAATTTTCAAAATGGCCATTGATATTCAGTAGAGCTTAAATGAGATATATCATTGGGGTATTAATACTTATCAATAGAAAAATTAAGTAAAGAACATTAAATTTTTCAGAACTTTTTCTAAATTATTCCACTTTTATCTCTGATTTGTCTAAACTTTCATATAGGCAGGTGTATTGCTACTTCCATCCTTCATTTATTAATTTTTATTTTCACATTGCCCACTTTTTGATGCGAATATCATTGCTTACTTAGGCAACGGGACCCGGTTACTCGGTGGGAAACCAATGTTTTTTTTTCTTTTTTTTTTTTTTTTTTTTTTTTAACGTTGTACCACTATTGAGTGTCTTAACTCCTTAAGCTTTCTATTTGATCCATGTAGCGAGTCTTGGGCCAATGACTCCCAAACCAGTTGGCTTTAGGGCACTAGGTATAGAATACCCCTCGGGCTTACTAGCTCGAATCAAATAGGCTACGAGTTAAGACTAGCTTTACAACGAGCTTCTTTGCCCTTCCCACCTTTTGACGCGAAACTCAATGCTTGCTTAGGCAAAGAGGCCCGGTTACTCAGTGAGAAGTACTTGGAAACTATTTTATTAAAATAAATTTTTATATGAAGAAATGTATAGTTACCCTACACAAGCCTATAAAAAGTAGACTTTTCTTTGATGCTAGTAGAAATAATTAGAAATGCTCCAAGAAAAAATTTTTTATGTTCTGGACTTAACTCTTTATTGAATTTTCTTAATACTTGATTCCTCAATATCTCATAGATTCTCTAATCTGTGCATCAATTTTCTTTTTAAAATGCTTAGTTTAATTCGATTCTTAAGCATAATCAAGTATCTAAATACTAAATACTAACTTTTTCGAGGACTTAAAATTTTAAAATTTTTATTTTTCTCTCCCCCCAACTTAATCGACATTGTCCTCAATGGAGAAGAAAAAATAAAGGATGTAATAAAGAACATGGAAGAATACACCTAACTCAGTATATATATATATATTTATTTATTTATTTTATTATTTTATTTTATTTTTTTTGGTCCAGCACATGCCTTTACAAATTTGAGCTCTCCCTCCAACTTATTCAAATTATCCTAAAAAGAAAATAAGATAAATTAGATAAAAACTAAATATTGGGTTGCCTCCCAACAAGCGCTAAGTTTACCGTCTTCAGCCAGACACAATGTAGCTCACTATCCTGTGTCGAATATTGGATTGACAAATTCCAATGGTTTTGGATTGCCAATCTCAGAAAGTTGATGTTGATTTTTAATCCCATTATTGATATATTCACTGTTAATTTTTGGGATATATTTTATGATTCCATTCTCAGACCCATGTTTATTAAGAATTACTCCTATTTGTTCTTCTAAAATGCTCATGAATGGAGTTTTAGGAGTTAAGTTTGATTCAATGGGTGCTGGAATGGTGACTAAAGGCGGTTTTAATTCTGGAGGTAAATTAATGTGATCCTGCTTAAACAACTCCATTGATATTTCATTACATGCCTTTTGATTTTTATAAGAAGAACCAGCTTCTAGGGTTGAAGGGAATAGGACATTAGGTTTATAAGTCTCGGGTAAATCATCTATTCTCTTTTCCCTTATTTCTATCTCATTTAAACTGGAACTAGCATCAGTACTAATTCCTGGCTTGGGTTCTTCTATGTGGTTAGTCTCAGTACTAACCAGTTCCTCTAAATTTTTATTTTGGCTAGCATCAGTACTAGCCTCTCTCACCTGGTCTTGGTATGGGTCCATAAGAATCCTATAGCTTTTAAGTTCAGGAATTACTTTGGTATTCTCAAATTGGAGATTCTTAGATGAAACATTAGATTGATAATTTAATCCAGGTGGTTGGTGGTCATTAGGTGGGTTGTTTGAAATTGGTAGGTTCGGTAGTTGATCTAGTTCTCTCCTCATGTTAGACTCAACTAATTATCCTATTTGAGCTTCTAGTCTGGCGATAGATTGCTGTTGAGTTAGAATTAATTGTTGAAGTTGGTTAAATCTATCATCAGCTAGATTGGTCTGTTGAGGAGGTGGGTATGAAGGCTGATTATAATATGATGGCTGGTTAAACTGACTAGGCTGACCATTATTATAGGCATAATTTTGATAATTTTGCTCAAGTGAAATTTGGGTCTGAGCCTGAGTCTGTTGGGATGTCCAAGAAAAATTAAAGTTACTCCAATCTGAATTATATGAATTTGAAAATGGGTCATTAATCAATTTGGAGTATCCTTGAGTAGCTTGAACTTGTTCTTGGATAAAATATGGAAACTGTGCAGTCATAGGATATTCACTTACATGATGGGTTGGACTAGCACAGATTGAATAACTCTCCTGATAATTAGGAAGTTTTGTCTGACCTAGGTTAGGAGTTGATCTATTTATGATCATAGAAGGTTAAACGTTGGTTAATTTAATTTTTTTTGGGGAGATGAAATTTAGAATGTATATTTATAGTTAGGTAGGATCGCACATCGATAGTATCTCACTTTGATTGTTTTAATTCGAGTATCGATACAGGTTCTGATCCATTTGAACAGGAGATTCGGGGATGATGTTCAGAATGATTTAAAAGAATTCATTGACTCAATAAATCATCCCAAATATAAAACCGATAGATCTCATCGCTACTAGCCTCGAAATGGTCGTTAAACCCTCTGGGTCACACAAATTTAAATGGTGAGAGTATACAGATTATTCTTTGGATGAGAAATTTTTTTTTTAATATTATGATAATATTTATTATTATTTTATTTATACGGTTCAATTATAATATAAATTTTTTTTTAATTTATTTTATTTTTAATTTTATTTAATTTAATTTAATTATAATTTTTAGTTAGTTTATTTTTATTTTATTTTTATTTTTAGAGGAGAAAGAAAGAAAGAAAGAATAGAGTTCTAAAGAGGTCTAAGGAGTCCTAGAACTAAGAAGAAGAGAAGAATTTAAGTTTTAATTAGTTATATGTTGGTTAGCAATCAATTGGTCAAATCAATCCTGACTAAGGGTTATCCTAGATCTAGACAGCTCCTAACTGTCAAGGTCACCTTCAACCCTCCAAGTGTAGGATTAGCCAATCAACTGCCAGGTAAGTGTAAGGTTGTGGGAGTCCCCCGTTGCTTGCCTTAGACATCAATTATGCTTGGCCAGGTAAGCGAACGGAACCATTAGAAACCACCTTCCTTCGGGCCCAATCATCCCTGAACCATTTTCCTAGACACAGTCAAAATTGACTTCCTAACGGTTCAACTCTTGGATTCCTTATCCTATATCTCGAGTTCCTAGGGTTGATGTCTAATTATTTTAAAATTAAAGGTTAGGTCAATGCAGGATGCTGGTTGTTGTTTGTGGGCTAAGAAAGGGTGATCAAATCCCCACCTTATCTTGTTTAATTTGGGTTGACCCTTAATTTGATTTAATATGAATTATGCACGAAGAAAAGAAGAATTCAATAAGGATTTCCGGTCCATTCGTCAGATTTATAGACTAGATAATCAACAATTTTCTTTGAATTTCAAAGATCGTATACTTTCAGAATCATCCAATTTAAAATAAAATAAAAATAAAATAAAATATATGATGCATGCTCTAAACAGTTAGGGGTTTTCTCATCTATCATGAGATTTTTAAAATTAGATTTTAAATAAATATTTTTTTTAACTTAATTTAACAATAAAATAAATTAAATAATAACAAAAGAAAAAGAGGACTAGGGGTTAGGATTGGATCTTACCAAATTAGATGCTTTCTTCATTTCTCCCTTTTTTTTTTTACAAAATAAAATAAAAAAATTAGTAAGCATATTAAAAAAATATAATTAATTTTACACAAAAAAAATCAAAGGAAATCAAAATCAAAAATCAAAAACATTCCCCGGCAGGCGCCCAAAAACTTGATGGAAACGCGATGTTGTCGTTAAGGACACATGTTATCAGTTTTAATCTGACTTTCTTAAAATTATTGAAAATACGTAAATAGTCAGTGAGTGGTCGAATCCAGCAAGGGAAGGTAGTATTTTTAGATTGAAATTTTGATTTTTTGAGAAAAAGAAAAATGAATTTGAATTTTTGAAATAAAAACTAAGTTGGAAGATTGAAATATAAAAATTAAAAGATGCAGGAATTGAAATTTGGTATAAGATCTACTAGTTTGATCTTAGGCATTTACTGCAAAAGCATAATTTAAAGTGCAGAAATTAAAATTACAATAAAAAGCCAAGAAAATAAAAATTTTTATTACTAAAATTTTAAAATTTAAATTTAAAAAAGAAAGACAATAAAATAAAATAGCCCTGATCTTGATCTTGATTCGGTCATTGGCAGAAACGATGGTGTAGAAGCTCGGCTCTTCTTCCTCGGCACGGCAATTGTATCGAAAGCAGCCTTTAACCATAGCCTGGCTTTTTGCCCTGTACAAAGCTTTACCTTGATCGGAGATGTTGATTTTTGGTGGCCTGGGGTCCTTTTTATAGAGCTAGGAGGGCTGGATATTTTTTCTAAAGGCAATTATGGGACTAATGCTTTGTTAATACATCACTCAAACAAATTTGATAATTTAAATCAAAATAGCTCTGATATTGAACTTCTGATAAATTGATAAAATCCAGGCCATTCAAGTAGGAACTTGAAATACAGCAATCTCAAATCTGAGATACGCCAGATAATTCATCAAAAATCTAATGCACTCGCTCAGCATACTAACGGACTTATGTAACGGGCTCTTCAGGAGTTAATTATCTCTCTCTTGCCCTGATATGGACAAAGATAAGTGTGCTTGATCTGTGTGATATTTTATGAGACCACCAAGGAGTTTATGCTCAATCAGAGGCCTTCATTGGTCTGGAAGGAAAATACATGATTTGCACATCTCACTGTGTGTGCGGAGTCTCTCGAGATCCCTCGCATTCGATGAATCGCCATAGTAGATTCTGGATTCAAAACTCGCATTTCTGGTGTGATACTTTCTATCAGACCTGAGATTGGCAGCTGTTGCTCTTAGATGCCGACTTTCTTATTTTATTTCTTGGTAACATCGTAAGAATATAGTAATTAATGTACTCAAGTATAGAATAATAATAATATCAGTCACAACTTCCCAATCAGCTTACGTGATTTGGGTAATCCTATTACCGATCCTCTGTAGAGATCGCAAATCCTGATTGCAGAATAAACAACACAGGTTCCTACGATCTTACCTCGGAAAAGCGCCTGGTCCCTAGCCCTTAAAGCAACTAACTTGTTCGCCTGGACGCTGCTCGGACGTGGGGTTTGGATCTGGAGATCCTCATTCTTCTCTATCACACCGCCCTAAAAATCACACTGTGATCTCGATCGGAGCGCAGCTAAATAGCTGCCATATTGTGGTGATCAGAGAGACTTGTAGCACAAGATACGCGTCCACTTATAATTACCTTGTGAGCTTGCGCGACTAGCAGATGTCCATCGCCTACTTGCTTTCCTGTATGTCAAGGCTGTTCTTATGCTCCCTATACCGAATCCTGAAGATGTGCGCAGCCTCTGAACTTATAGTCCGACACCAGGCACAATCTTTTGTCGCTGAGAGCGCTTGTGGACGGTGCCAAGACGAGAGCCAAAGAGAGATCTAGGATCCGGACATCGGGAAGTAAGAGTTGAAAGTGGGATGAGAGCGGCTCATGCTGAGAGTGGCTGGCTTGGCGCTGGGATGGTCCTAATTGCGGCATTACGGGGGACCAATAGGTTGGGCAGTACGGGTCTTTATTTTAGAGTACGATTATTCCTTTTTGTATATTCTTTTGCTTCTTCTTTCTTTATCTTATTTCATACTATAATATTTTATTATATCTTTCGTATCTGTAGACATTCTATGCCAATTCTTAATGACTCTTGATCGTGATCTTGGACATATAATGTGACTTTTCTTGTGCTTCCGTTAGAGAGAATTGCTGGAACTCTTTATAGTTCAAGATCATGGATTCTTAAGTAGAATCTGATGATTGGATCAAAAGGGAAGTGGAGTTACCTTCTTGTCTATAATTCTAAGTGATCTTCTACTTTTGGTTATTCTGCTCTCTCTCTTATATTACTTTAGAGTTCATATGTTTTTAATTATCAAGCAACATATGAATTTCTTACTTAGGTCTATGGTGCGTCTCACCTAACTCCTTTTGCCAATGTAGTTCTGTAAGTATTGGTTGGAGGAACTAATATTGGACTCTCGCAACTCTGAGATACTCTTACATAATAACTGTGTTATTCGGTTGGCTTGTTTGTACATGATAGCTCTCTATAAATAGGGTCATGGTCTACACCAAAATCAGGTAGGTATGATAATCGCAGTCAACCAAGGACATATTAGACGTATTTGGACGAAAAACGTCAAGAGAACAGCAATGGTCAGCTCGCACTCAAAAAATGACGCCTTTATGAAAACACATTAGTTCCGTCTCTCAAATATAGATTTTCAGCACTTGAAATTCTGAACATCCTAGAGAACTTTATTGCTTCACATCATTCAGAGATGAGTTTACACCATGCTCTGAAGAAGGCTCGCCTTGAGTGGAAGGATCTTGTAGCTTCCTTTGGCTACGTAACAGCTTGACTAGAATACATGTTACAATTTAGAGATTGTAGAAGATCATAGCGGTTGTTCCATAGATAAAGAACTGATTTAGGTTCTTCTCAAGATATCCATTCTGAGTAGCTAGAGAAAAGATTGTCCATCCTGACCATATACCTATGGAATTCTCTGTCCAGTACTATATAACATATAGATCGTAAGATACAGTATGTGCAATCGACTAGATCACAGCAGGCAAATTGTGCGAGATGGATTCTCTCCATTCAGTATGCTATGGCTGTGAAAGACGCACACAAGGTATCCACGTGATAAGGTTTACTTGATTGTTCTCTGCGTTGAGCTATATAATCCTTTGCCGGGATCATTGTTCGACTAGCCTTATGACATCTGTATCTCCCCATTCAATCTGGACTAACCGAAACATTCATCGCTTTGAAACTCTTTGACATGATCCGACTCGGGTATTATCCAGTCACATACTTGCTGGATTCGATACAGCTAGAATGAAGACTTCGTGGTGGATATCCATGGTCCTAATCGAATTTCGCGATTTTGACTGTGCATCGACCACAAAAATCCATAATCGTAGACACTTGACGACTAGTGCACTTACTGGTGTGACGCCCCATATCCTCAGAAGAAGCGTGAAATGAGCTGTGACTCATCTTTCGGTTCGCATGTCGTTAACCTGTGTTGTGGAATCCATTCACCTCATTGAAGAAATCCAGTAGCACCCCGATACCGGAGGAAGATGGTTTTACACTGATGATCCTCTGTTCGAAACAATCACCTAAGTACTCTGTACGTATAATTCGATGGTATCAATTCAGGACGGGAGTATCGAGATACTCATATTCGTGTGAACGAAGGTTGGACTAAGAGATAGATGTTTCATTATCTTTTGTGTTCTATATATATCTGATTTTGCGTACTCCACTGTGGTCCCTTATAGCGCGCAATTCGGTGGTCTCTGCATGGTGTTGTTGAGATCTCCTCTTCTATTGATCATATCATAGGGCTGAACTTCTATCTCTTATCCATGCCCAAGGTAGATAGTCCCATCTTGATGCTAAATAGCTAGTTCCTTATGAATAAGACGCATAATGTTTTCTTACCAAGAAAGATGGCATGTCGAACTCAAATCACATCTTGTGGTTTCTGGAATGTAGAAATAGTATTCCTAATGACTCTGTCAGGAATATCCCTTACCATCGCTAAATCGAAGGCTGATTTACAAGGTACTGCGTAAAGCGTCTAAAGCTTTGATGCTGCATTGTGGTTGTTGGTTCACTATCTATAGACCTCCACTCGAGAATGGATGCAACTTGCGGACCAAATTTGCCTGATCTACATGAACGTCGCATCAGAAGACTACCTTTGTTTTCTAGAACCTCACAATATATTCATATCTCATACGGTGTGTAGGAACGGTTTTAAGAGGGAAACCTATTCGAGCTAGAATCGAGTCTATGGTACCTAGTTAATGAAAACGGAAAAGGTTAGTTCGGTGGCCGCGAGGAGTTGACTATCCGAGGCTCGCCGTCCACGCCTCAGTGACAAAACTCGTTCTCAATAAAACGAGATAAATCCAGTGTAGCGCAGGTTGTGATACGCTTCATCAGTGTGGCACTCCGACAACCCATATCGAGTGGTAGATTCTTCTCATGTACTCTCATGGCAATACCTAAAGCCGTTGTACGCTGAAGGCGAATGCGTAGAGGCGATTCCAATCTTTCGGTAGGCAAAATCACCAGATACATTGACGCTTCGTGATGAGTACTCTTGAATGTGCGCGTTATCTTTGAGAAGTCTATGGAATTCCTCTGCGTAGCAGTGTTTTATATTGACGATCTCCTCTAATCAGATCGTAGTTATGTTTTATGTAATAATAATGTGTTTTTGTTTTGGTTTATATCTTATCTCATATCTATTTTCAGACTCTCATATGTAATATCTATGAAATCTCTTATTATATAAAGCGCCTTCATAATCTTAGATGTTCTCAAATGAAATGGATTAATCACATAACACCCAGTACACACTCTAAGACAATACAGACAGTCTAGTGATCGGAGTTAAATGTTTGTAATGAACGTAGACTCACAATATATTCATTGATCTCTATCTAGTCGCACACACAGTGTATAATTTTTATAGCACCCCTCACGAGTGGGGCTTCGCCACAATATTGCTAATAGCTGTATCGCATTATAGCGTGGGCTTAATAGGGCACATAGATCTGGGGCCTCTTACACTCATCTCCATGCTCTTACTACAATATAACGCTGAGAGAATTACCAGATTGGCTGTCACATTTTGCCTTGAAAGACAAGATTCACAGTTGGATTCATGATCCCCAGAAAAGTCTAGTGTACTAATTGTGTCATCAACTGGAATGGGACGGTCCACTCATTTTTTCTCCCTGACTTGTGTTGATGCCCAACGGCTTTGTCTAGTGGGTCTTCTTGCCTATAGCACTATTATATCTGCGGAGTTGACTCTCTCGTATGACCTCTTAATATACAAGTAGTCCTATTCTAGCAAAGGAGATAATTCTTATCATTTGACGTGACGGCATGAAGGGTTCGATTTATGTGCGCCGCATTCACCACTATTATGTGCTTTGCGAACTTCTGGTAGAGGACCTTAGATACGGTTCATCCATATAGCATGGAGACTTATGATGGCGCCATTTAGCTGATTAAAGAATTGGATTGCCACTAATAAAACCATTTGCAATTTTATTTCTTTCATAAGAAGTGTATAAGCAGGAATGCAATCTGAGGCAATACTAATGGTCGCTTAAGAAGGGTGAAACATAACCTTCTTTGTGCTAAGCTCCAGTAATCGACAGCAAGAAATTTTCTTAGTAATCTACTATAAAGGGCTATGGCTCTCATAGCAGCCTCTGATGCAAAATATAGTCTTGTTTAATAAACACTATTAGTCTCGTCACTAACTAAGCACTGGGTAGAGATATCTGCTATCAGCAGAGGCGTTTATGGCTTGGTAACTCTTACGTGCCTCTAGACTCTTTGACGGCACTGCACATCTTTCGCACTCCATTGTACCAATGCGTAGGTCATGTCTTCCATCCATCAGCCTCTGCTATCCTCAAGACCGCCTAGAAGTACCAAACAGAACTTCCAGATGTCGACTTTCGTCACTCTATACAGATCTCGGAAGCATCAGAACTCTGAGTGCATAGTTCGAGAGTCATGCGCTTTGGAGCTCTTGTGCAATTATATGAAACGATAGATGACACAAGGCGTTACGACACTCTATCACTTCATAATCGTTAGCTACTACATAGCTAAGCATTAAGGTACCATTCCTTCTCTCAGTAGTACATATAGATCCGGTTGGTGTCCATGTGTAAAGTAGGGCAGTTCTACCCGTGTCGATTGGACCATTTGATATCTGTTCGGACTCGCTCTTCACACATGGAGAAATGGACTAAATTATCTCTCTTGTTTGCCCATCGTGTGCGCTCTTGTTTATTAACACGGCGACTTGCGTGCCTATCTCCTCTTGTACTTTGATGCGCTTCACCCTTTACTTTTTCACGCAGAGACGTCATATACTGTGTGATTTTGTCTTCATGAGCGAGTATCCTTCTTGCGAGAAGGATAGTGTCCACTTCGCAGGAGCACGACAACATGCTTTAGAAAGAATGATGAGCCCCTTATGATACGCTGAAGGGATATATAATCCCTCTTTCCATAGTAAGGATTTCTTCACGCATAGAGTACTAATAACCTCTTAGTAACTCTATTCATTCCTAAAGTATCTGGACTCCTATCGTGATTATCTGAAGTTTCTACTGGCACTATGCTGATTCAGTGAGATTCATAGATATACTATTGTCCCTCATTATAGACTCGCCTATAATTCAGTCTTACTAGAGAGATTGCAAAAAGTGATGACTAATTCGTACCTAGGTCCTTATCATGCGATTCGAAGAAGTTCTCCATTGTTCGACCAACACCAATGCTCTGTACTCTAAGCTCGTCTGATTCGATACCTCTAGTAGGGTGCATAATATCTTGCTCACGCAATAAGGTGATGAGGCTTTGGATCAATACGACCACACGCGTACAAATTACGCAAGGAAAGAACGACACATAGCCTGTCATCGCCCTTAAAAAAACGTCTATGTATTGCCTTTTTTGGAACTAATACGCACATGGTTCCATTTCTTTGTCCGTTGGTCCGCTTGACTGAACATCATGTTCTCTTTTGATCACATCATTGAAACGACGATGTATACCACTGTCCTCTCGAGAGTGTCTTGTGCTTAAAGCTACATCATTTGTGAGGCAGTCTTGCAGGCATATGCAAACTGTCGATCTCAGTTATCAAGCTTTGGCCACTAGAGATGTAGGCTAACAACTCCTAGTCTGGCTGTTCAGCTACTCAGAATCTATCGTCATACATATCATTAGTGGCTTATTTTAATGATTTCGCTCGATATTTTCAACTGTCCATCCATTTTGCTCTCCATCTAGAGATCTGCTTCCATTCTGTAATTCACAGACAGATGGAAAATAGGCTGCCAATGGGTTGGGTAATGACGGCAAAGCATGTGGTCGCGGGAGGGATTCCTGGGAGTCTCATTATAACAGTAGAGGGATAATTAGCTTTCCTCAGGTAACCCAAAACAATTTTGTAGGTCCTGAGCCGAATCTTTATAAACTTGTATCGTCGGCTGATAGTTACTATGCTCGTTCAGACTGTTGTACGGATATAACTTGTCTTGTCCTAGCTCGGGGTTTGACGCAGATATTTTTCTGTAAGAGAGTCAAGATTCTTAGTTAGATAACTGTAATTACTAGTCTTACGCCTTGAATGTCTCCACATTCCCATCTGCACCAATCTTTCTCTTGAAGATCCATTTACACCCAATAGGTACTATACCTTCTGGTGGATCTACCAAGGTCCAGACTTGGTTTGAGTGCATCGAGTCAATTCTCTGACTTCATTGCCTCAAGCCATTTCTCGGAGTCGATATCTGATATCGCCTCGTTGTAGGTTTTGGGATCATCACCATGAGCACCATTACCTATGAGGAACATTTCCTCTACATCCTCTGAAATAATACCTAAGTATCTTTCAGGGGGACGGGAAACTCTTTCCGATCTACGAGGTGGAGGAGGTAGTGTTCTTATTGGCTCAACCTGATTTGGTTCCACTTGGTCCTTAGCTCGTTCTGCTTGTGAGACTTTCTCATCAAGCTTAATCTGCTTTCCAATGCCGCTATCTTGAATAAACTATTTTTCAAGAAATATGGCATGTCGACTCACAATCACATTGTGGTCTTCTGGAATGTAGAAATAGTATCCTAATGACTCTTTAGGATATCCTATGAATCGAGCTCTAAAGGACCTAAACTCTAACTTGTCCGCTTGTTGTCTTTTGACATGAGCCGGACAACCCCAAATTCTGAGATGACTCAGACTTGGTTTCTTACCGTGCCATATCTCATACGGTGTGGTAGGAACGGTTTTAGAGGGAACCCTATTCAGTAAATAGATTGAAGTTAATAATGAATGTCCCCAAAGAAAATCAGGGAGGTCTGTGAAGCTCATCATGGATCGAACCATATCCAATAGAGTCCGATTTCTCCATTCTGAAACCCCGTTGAGTTGAGGTGTTCCTGGTGGAGTCCATTGAGAGACTATGCCATTTTCCTTAAGATAGTCTAGGAATTCCCGGCTAAGGTATTCACCTCCTCGATCTGATCGAAGAACCTTAATGGGTTTTCCAGTTTGTTTTTCTACTTCATGTCTGAATTCTTTGAACTTTTCAAAAGGCTTCAGACTTGTGTCTCATAAGATACACATACCCATACCTAGACAGATCATCGGTAAAGGTAATGAAGTAGACAAAATTGCCTCTAGCCGGCACATCAAATGGGCCGCACACATCAGTATGTACTAGGGCAAGGAGATCTGTGGCCCTCTCCCCATGTCCAACAAAAGGGAGTTTAGTCATTTTGCCTTGAAGACAAGATTCACAAGTTGGATATGACTCAAAAGTCAATGGACTCAATAGCCCATTTTTCTCCAATTTGTTAATCCTATCTTCTGCTATATGACCTAATCTCAGGTGCCATAGATATCTGTCGTTTGGACTATCCCTAGGTCGTTTGGCATTCACGTTTTGCTCGATAGTTAAAATAGGTACATCAATATGCAACTGATAAAGACCATTAATAAGGAAACCATTTGCAATTTTATTTCTTTCATAAAGAATGTTACAATGGTCCTTAAAGAAGGTGATCACATAACCTTCTTGTGCTAAGCATGAAACAGAAATCAAATTCCTGCTAGCTGCAGGCACATAATAACAGTCTTTTAAAACTAAGTCTAAACCAGATGGTAATCGAAGAGGGTATGTTCCCACGGCTACTGCAGCAACTCTTGCTCCATTACCGACGCGTAGGATCATGTCTCCATCCCTCAGCCTCCTGCTATCCTCAAGACCCTGCATAGAAGTGCACAGATGAGCACTAGAACCAGAGTCAAGCACCCAACTGGATGCAGAAGAAACCGTAAGGTTAGACTCAATAACGAGCATACCTCCAGAAGGACCTTCCTTCTTGTTCTTCAGGGTGGCCAGGTAAGTAGGGCAGTTCCGCTTCCAATGGCCGTCGCTGTTGCAATGGAAACACTTTCCTTTGCCATCGACCTTCTTCTTCGGTTCTGCCTTCTTCTTCTTTGATCCTTCCACCTTTTGCTTTTTCACAGACTTCTTTTTCTTTCCATAAGACTTTCTTTTGGAAGAAGTCCGTTCCATAGCAAGAACTGAGCCTTTAGAACCTTTCATAGAAAGCTCAGCGGTAACCAGCATATTCATTCAACTCGGCCAAGGAATTTTGAAGTTTATGCATGTGGTAATTCATGATGAATTGCCCATATGCATCAGTCAAGGATTGCAGAATAATATCGTTCTGCAAGTCCAAGTCCAACTTCACACCGAGCTTCTCAAGCTCTTCCATGTCCTTGATCATTGTCAGACAGTGATCTTGGACTGACTGCCCATCACGCATCTTAGCCTTAAAAAGTCATTTTGTGACTTGATATTTGGCTGCGCGACTCTGTTCACCAAACATCTCCTGCAGGTGAGCCAACATTTGGCGAGCAGTCCCGATATCTTCATGTTGGCGCTGGAGCTCATCAGACATCGAGCCCAACATGTAAGTATCTGGCCTTATTATCTTCGTCAATCCATTTTTCCAGAGACGCTCTCTGTTCAAGTGGATGGACGAGCTGGTAAGGTGGGAGGGTCCTGGTCCAAAACATGTGTTAACTTCTCTGAACCCAAAACAATTTTGTAGTTCCTGAGCCAATCTTTATAATTGGGTCCAGTCAGTCTATGTGTGTCTAGGATACGTGCCAAGTGGGTTGGACGCAGACATTTTCCTGTAGAGAGTCAAAGATTCTAGTTAGATACTGTAATTTTGACTTGACCAATTTGTTTAGGGATTTTATTTTTAAACAAATTAGCTCCCACTATTTTCTCGGATCCCTACACTCCCTCTGTAGAGATGCGAAAATCTCCGCGATTAATGATTTCTAGTGGGTGGTGCGGTCTCACCAACTGACTCATCACCTCACCTAACAGTTATTGGTGATGGGTTAGCCAATGAGTGAACAACTCTTGTTCAATGATTCTCTAATCATGGTGCACCCAAACTTGGTCTCTAATTCATGAATCTCACCGTATCCGGAATATTGATCCACTCCTTAGTTAAGTCAGACCCACCATTTGCATAGACTGGGTTCCTAATTGGGTCTCTCACCGTATCCGAAATATTGAGCCCAACTCATCCTCCAGCCCATAGCATCCAATGCCTAATAGACATGGTTGCGTCTTCCCGGTGCAACTGAGCCACTGTATCCAGCCGAGAACAATCAACCCCGGGAAGGGCCCGCACGTCTACAATGGTGGAAGACCTCAGACTTAATCTTTTCTTAGGGAGAATTGATTCAGGTCTCATTAAACTAGACTTGGCTTAGTCATAACAATTATGACTAACCTAGTGGCATGGGTTAGCTCGGATTATTGACCACCTCAGATCAGAACTGTGTCAACAGATATGGCCAGGTAAGTGAGACCGGTGGAAGGAATATGCCATTAACTCGTACAAGAACGCATTCAGGTCGAGTAGCTTCCAATTAAAAACCAGTCGGTCGTCTGTGCCAAACTTACCTTAGACACCAAATTGTTGAGTCAGAACCAATTGGGTTAGCCTACAATCCAGACTCTAACCTCTGAGCCTAATTAGGTCTTGCTTGATCGTGACTCGATCTTGACCCAGACTTAATCCTATTAGGCTGGTCAATTTAAGCATTGTTGATCCCATCTAACCAACTCTTGATTCGGTTTGATCAACCGCTTAGACCTAATTGAGCTACCCAAGCCCGAACCCAGTATTATGAATATGTCTTAGATCTGAAATTCTCAATTTTAGACCTAATTAATATTCCATAAACTTAATTCTTAATTAAGTTGGGTTCATAAACAAAATATGCACAATAAATCCTAGGGTTTCAGGATCTAGGGTTTTGCAGAAAGTAAGTTTTGGGTTTCTGATTAAGGACGAACACGCAGCACCCCTACACGTCATAAGAACACCCCATCGAATGGGAAGAGAGGGCCTTTAAACCCTTCTTCGTTCTTATGACCGGACGGCCAAGAGGAACGCCTTAATCAGGAACATGTAAATACTACAAAACAGTTATAGATCTATATCATATATCTCATATACAAATTTAGATCTAATCATGGCATATTTTGCATACATCTCATGTATCAAATCATGCATGTTTTCAGATCTAAATTATCTCATAATAATCTAAAAAATTAGATTTAAATTGATCTAATCAAAATAAATTCTAATCTAGACAATTATGTAGAACTATTCTACAACTAGTCTAGACATGCATCAATCATATCTCATATGATATTTAAAATTAAATAATTTTTATTTGCTGTTTATCAGATGTTATTATAACACTTATAATATCAGAAAATAGTAAATAAGAAGATCTAAAATATGATTTAATCAGATTAAATCAAAGACATGCAAAACTATTCTATAGAACTATTCTATTCTAGAACTAGTCATGCATATCTTCATGTTCTTAGATCCAAATCATTTAATTTTAATTTTTTCTGATTTCAGATCTGATCACATCTCATGTGACATCTGAAATCACTTTATTTTCTAATTAAAATAAAATTAAAATCAGATCTAAATAATTTAGAACCATGGCTCTGATACCAGTTGAAGGGAAATCCTGATTTCCCGGTCCAGGTTCGTTCCAGATCTGATTAGATCAAGAGATATATTTCAAAAATTTTTCTCTTGATCTCAATCAGATCTTGATATGTTTCAGATCTGATTCTTATTATTTTAATAAATAAAATAAAATAAGATAAATTAAATCAAATTTAATTTACCTGATTTGGGTAATCCTATTACCCTGTAGATGATCCTGATTGCAGCGGAAGGTTCTGGATCTTAGCCACGCAAGCGCCTGGCCTCTACCGGTATCCACTCGGGTTGGATCTGGAGATCCTCTTCTTCTCTATCACACCTCCAAAAATCAGATCTGGATCTGATCTGGAGGATCTTCAAAACTCTTTTGAAGATCTGCAGTCGTCCTTTTGCAGCAGCGCAGCCTTCTTGCTTTTGATCGCCTTTCCTTGATCTGAATCGCACCAACCTAAAGTCCAAAACACCTTTTGGACGTGGAGAGCAAGGGGAGAAGAGACTATGGCATGGAGAAGGAGGGGAGAGGCAGCCTTGGGGCGTATCTCAATTAGCATTGGAATTAGGGTTGGGCGCAGGGTCTTATTTATAGACCTCTTGTGATCCAACTCCTCTTCCTCTCAACCAATCACAACCCTTTGTGAAATCAGATCTAAATCTGATTGGTTGGAATAGAGACCCCTGGATTCCTCCTTAGAGGGCGCCTAAGACCAGTCAAACTGGATTCTTAGTAGAACTCTAATTGGAATCCAAAAGGGAGGTGGAGTCCTTGTCCAACAAGGACTCCTAGGCGCCTCCTACTTGGGCTCACGCCACCCTTGGCGTGCGCCCTTCTCCTTGCCAGGTTCTGGCAGGGGGACAGGCCCCCAC
Source organism: Cocos nucifera (assembly GCA_006176705.1). Classification (NCBI taxonomy): domain Eukaryota; kingdom Viridiplantae; phylum Streptophyta; class Magnoliopsida; order Arecales; family Arecaceae; genus Cocos; species Cocos nucifera. Next base: position 68,374 of record QRFJ01001696.1, read on the forward strand.
CAGCTCTCCAATAGGTGCATGACATGTGGTCAAAAGTCAAAGTGTCAATGGTCAACGTTTGACCAGTCAAAGGTAGACTTTTGACCAAAGTCAAAGAACAAGAAATGGCAGGTGACCAAAAATGGCAGGTAATGTCTTACAAATAAGACAACCTTTTCTGACTTGGACAACCTCCAGTCAGACCATATGAAGGCCTCTGATTGAGCACAAACTCCTTTGGCTCAGTCAGGACAACTTATTTATGATAGTAAAAGAAGAACGTTAGGTTCAATCGAGTGCTAGCACGATTTCCTTGAACCTAATTGAATCTCATTCAGATCAATTGAACTAGATCAGTTCAATTGATGATCACCAGATTCAAACCCTTGTTTGTGTGACCCAGTTAGGTTCAGTTCTGTATGGTAATGGGATATGTCATGATCTCTATCATCGACATCATCGAAACTCCTTTCGATGGATCAGAACTCTTCTGATTCGAACAGCTAGAATGATCGATCATCTAAATCATTCTAATTGCTCCCAAAATCCACCAGTGACACCTAGCAGTATATGGTGGCAACCCATCAGAGCTGAATGCGAACCTCTTGGTGCAGCTACCTGTGTGATTAAGTTCTTCTATCTTGAGCCCCGATCAGATTAGGGTTAAGGTGAACTCGTCAAACCCTAGTCTCTGTCATATGATGTAATCATTCGATTCGAGTCCAATGTGAAAATCTAAATAGAAACTCTTTCTATTATTTCACTCTGCCATGGCCATGGGCTTCTGGACTTGATTCTCATGATCATCATAGGGCTGCTCCTCTACCACCGAGGTAGATAGATTCCATCTTGATGCAATCCAGTTCCTACAATGAACATGCTATAGCCAACATACACCTCAGGGTTCCATATGGCTAGGAGACCGAGTAATGGTGTAGTCAAACTATAACACCCTCAAGGTGAACTGCCGATGCATCTCAGGTCAAAGAACCAGACACACTACTGCAGCATCGAGTCAGTCATTGACGAGAAGGTAGACTTCCTAATGACTACTCGAGGTGGTCACGCTCAGTGCCCTCGTTCTCTAACGAGTACCTGTACTCTCGCTCCGGTGTCTCCACACCGTAGACTCAAGACTCATCTACTAAAGAGAAGCGATTCGTACACCAACCTTCCGGATCAATCACCATCCTCGTGATGATCCTATGGTCGGGAGCTGTTTATGAGTTAATAATGATTATTCATGTCTTAAATTTTCAACTCTTGAAAATATGAATTATCATTACCATTAACTCAAAGGATGTATCACAGACACTAAATACACATATGTGATAGAAAATAACCCATTTTATTAATTATAGTCAAAATTATAATTTTGCCCCTAGAAGTGTATTACAAGTGTCAGCCAATTCTGGCTTCTAGGGCACATATATCACATTAAAACCCATTTCGTAATTATAGTCAAAATTACAATTCTTGAAGGAGGAATCCAGGGGACTCTATTCCCACCAATCAGATTTAGATCTGATTTCACAAAGGGTTGTGATTGGTTGGGAAGAAGAGGAGTTGGATCACGCTTAGTCTATAAATAAGACCCTGCGCCCAACTCAAAGTATGATCGAATCACAACTCCCCATGCCCCAAGGCTGCCTCTCCCCTCTTCCTCCATGCCAAACCACCTTCTCCCTCTCCTCTCCACATCCAAAAGGAGTTTTGGATTCTTGGTTGGTGCGATCCAGGAAAGAGAAAGGCGATCATAAGCTAGAAGGTTGCACTGCTGCAAAGGACAACTGCTGATCTTCAAAAGGAGTTTTGAAGATCCTCCAGATCAGATCCAGATCTAATTTTTGGAGATGTGATAGAGAAGAAGAGGATCTCCAGATCAAGCTCGAGTGGATACCGGTAGAGGCCAGGCGCTTGCGTGGCTAGATCCAGAATCTTTCGCTGCATACAGGATCATCAATGGATAATTGGATTACCCAAATCAGGTAAATTAAATTTGATTTAATTTATTCTTATTTTATTTTATTTATTAAAATAATAAGAATCAGATCTGAAATATTTTAGATCTGATATAGATCAAAGAAAAAAATTTTGAAATATATCTCTTGATCTGATCAGATCTGAACGAACCTGGATCGAAAAATCAGGATTTTTCTTCAACTAGAGGGCTGAAACTTCTACTATCAGGCAGTATGGGACTAAAAGCAGAGTATAGATCTAGGTTTGTAGAAAAATCTAAGTGAGAATCACTGGATCATGTCTTCTATGAGGTTCTGTGAGTTCTGGCCATCTAATGAAAATTTGGTGCTTCAAAAATTACCAAAAAAACTCATTAATCAGCTTAATTTGAGTTGGAATAAGTTCTAACCATCCGATCACATTGATATGAAAGATTTAGGTCATCGGATCGCATTCTGGGCATGTGAATCAATGTCGGGAGCTTCTATCAATTGTTGGATTGAAGTTTGGGCATGATCTGGCCGTTGGATCAAAGCTTGGATCGCTCAAGACCATTGGATGGCGTGCTATGAAGTTGGGCTATTTGAATCAAAGTAGGGATTAAGCCCATCCATCCGATCTTGATTGGAAACCACTGCTACCTTTGGATCGCACAATTACTGTGCTATGGACCATGTGGACTAGTTGTCTTGAAGACCACAGCAAATCACCAAGCGCTGCATCACCTAAAATTATGAAAATACTGCATGAGTTGCATTTTTTCATGGTAAACCTATTAAGGGTCCACAATGAACCGAATGCTATTGTGGTCCACCATGGACCATGTGGTTTTCTGATGTCAGGGTGATGCTAGGCTAGGGGATGAATGGGCTTGGCTGGCGTATCACGCGCAGGCATGGGCTTTGTGCTGGGCCGATTAGACCTGGGTTGCAGGCGGACCAGACCGTGGGCTAAACCGACCCAGGTTTTAAGTGAACCAGCTGATTGAACTAGTTTTCTTTTTAATTTAATTTAATTTAATTTTTTATTTTTTTGTTTAAATCTTTGTATCAGAGTCATTTTTTATCAGAATCACTCTAAATTTATTTTATTTTAACCAAAAAATAAGCTCTTTTTATTGATAATCATATTTTTTATATTAGATTAATAAAAATATTAATTTTTAAAAATAAATATAAATTAATTAATAAATTAATATTTTTATTAATAAATTTATGATACTTATCAGATATATCATAATCTCTATCATAATATCATCAAAATTTCTTTTGATAGGTTAGAACAATTTCAACTCTATCCATTGAGGGTCATCGATCATCAAGATGACATTTGAGGAGTTCCATAATCTACTAATAACATCTAATAGTATGTAGTGGCAACCTAGTAAAATAAAAGTAATGAACTTCTAGGTACAGTTATCGTATAATTTAGTTCTTTTATTATGAGTTTCGACTTGATGGAGGTCATGAAGAACTCATCAAATCCCATCATTAGTCATATACTAGATTAACTCGACTCGAGTTAATCTGTGAATCCCATCGAAACTCTTTTTCGATATTCATACTTGCTTTGACCAAAGGTTTGCTGAACTCAGTCTTGTGAATGGCATAGGACTACTTTTTTACCAAGATCAATAGATTCCATCTAGATGTATCCTACTCCAAATAGTAAACCTGAACCTACTATAGTCAACATACACAGCAAGGATTTGAATGGCTAGGATCCAAATGAACATGCAATCAAACTATGTAGCCTTACTATGAATAGCTAACACAACGTAGATTAGAGGACTAGTCACACTATTGCAGCTTTGAGAAAGACCACTAATGAGTGAATAGACATCTAGTGGTTTCTCGTGATGGTCATGCTTAATGCAAGTTGTTCTCTAACAACCGCCTGTACTCTCATCCTAGTATCCCTACACTACAGACTCAAGATCTATTTACCCGAAAGGAAGGCGATCCATGCACCGATCTAATTGGATCGATCACTATCTTTTGTGATGATCCTACGATCGAAAGTATTCAAAAATTAACCACTAATAATATGTCTCAAATTCAAAAATTAACCACTAATTTTTAAGACAAATCATGGACACATAAACATGATTGAAAATAAAAATGCTTTTTATTGATAATAAAGTTTTACAAGTACAAATACAAGATCTACAAATATAAATATATCTGCCAATAATTATCTTTTTAGGGCACACATCCAACAAATTCTCACTTGATCTAAAGCTAATTGGCCATAAACCTAAGACTCATCTTCTCAAGGTAAGCATCGATCTTCTACTAACTGAGAGGCTTCGTTAGCAGATCCACCATGTTCTGCATAGAGTCGACTCTCTGCACCTCGATGAACTACTTCTCGAGGTATTTACATATGATGTGAAACCGTCGCTCTATATGCTTGGACTTCTAGTAAGACCTAGGCTCCTTAGAGAGGACTATGGTGCCGTTGTTATCACAGTGCAGTACAATAGCATTTAGTGGCATCACATCCAGCTCTATAATGAACTTCTTGAATCAAAATGCTTTCTTAATAGCTTTAGAGGTGGCAATGTACTAAGCTTTCATGGTCAAATATGTAATAATCGATTGTTTGAAACTTTTCTAGTTAACCGATCCTCCATTACATAGAAAAATATATCTCGATGTAGATCTTCTATTATCGATATCAGACATGAAGTCTGAATCGTTGTATCCTTCTACTTTTAGCTTCAAACCTTCTCCAAAGACCAAGGATAAATCTTTAGTCCTCAAATACTTAAGAATGTTCTTTACAGCTATTCAATGCTCTTCACCTGAATTCGACTAATACCTGCTCATAACACTCATGGTAAGAGATATATCAGGTCGAGTATACAATATGATATACATGGGTTTTTCTATAGCTAAAGTATAAGAGATCTTGCTCATGCATTGGATCTCCTCAGGTGTGTCAAGGCATATCTTCTTGGAGAGATAAATGCCATGTCTAAAGGGTAAGAGACACTTTTTGGAGTTTTTCATGTTGAACCTCTTCAGCACCTCCTCTATATACATTCGCTATGAGAGTCCTATCATTCTCTTAGATCTATCCCTTTAAACCTTAATACCAAGAATGTAGGAAGCTTCTCCTAGATCTTTCATGGAGAATTTCTTTGACAATCATACTTTGACTGATGTCATCATGAAGAAATAACATTCTCAATCAGGAGGATATTATCCATGTACAATATGAGAAAAGTGATAGCACTCCTACTGATTTTTTTGTACACACACGGCTTCTTGTTTCTGATCATGAAATTAAATGATTTGATCATATCATTAAAGCGAGTGTTCCAACTTTGAGATGCTTGCTTAAGTCCATAAATGGACCTTTGTAGCTTGCAAACTTTGTAATCAATATCATTAGATGTGAAACCCATAGACTATTCTATATAAATATCTTTCTTAATATATCCATTTAGGAAAGCAATTTTTACATCTATCTGTCAGATTTCATAATCATAATAAGCTACAATTACAAGTAGAGTTCAGATGGATTTTAGCATGGCCATGGGCGAAAAGATTTTTTGATAGTTAATACCTTCGCATTGAATATAATCTTTTACTACCAACCTTGTCTTATAGATCTCTACCTGACCATCCAATCTATTTTTTTTTATAGATCCATTTAGACCCAATAGGTACAATACCTTTAGGTAGATCTACTAAGGACCAGACTTGGTTGAAATGTATGGAGTCAATCTCTGACTTCATCACTTTCTTCCATTTCTCGGAGTCTACATCGAATATTGCTTCATCATAGGTTTTGGGATCATTCCTAATATCCCTATCTCCCATAAGAAATACTTTCTCTAGATCCTCTGTAAGTATACTTAAGTACCTTTTCAGAGGATGGAAGGTCCTACTTGAATTACAAGATGGAGAAGGTACCATATCTATTGGCTTACTATTACTTTTAAGGTCTTGGACTCTATGCTCTTTAGAGACCTCCTTCTCAAGGTCAATCTTCCTCCCACTACCTCCATCTTGGATAAACTTCTTTTCCAAGAAGATGGCATGATGACTCATAATCACATTGTGATCCTCTAGAAGATTGAAATAGTATCCTATAGATTCCTTAGAATACCCTAATAAATGAGCCCTAAAAGACCTAGCCTCTAACTTATTCATCTGCAGTCGCTTGACATAGGCCAGACATCCCTAAATCTTGAGGTAACCAAAAGATGGCTTCTTACTATGCCATAACTTATATGGTGTGGTAGGAATGGATTTAGAGAAAATCTGATTCAAAAGATAAATAGCAAAAAGTAATGCATGTCCCTAGAAAAAATAGGAAGATCCATAAAGCTCATCATGGACTGGATCATATCCAATAGGATTTGATTCCTTCTTTTAGATATCTCGTTGAGCTGAGGTATCCTAGAAGCTGTCCATTATGAGACTATATCATGATCCTTAAGATAGAACCAAAATTTTTCACTAAGCTATTTTCCTCCTCGATCTGATTGAAGAATCTTTATGGATTGTTTAGTCTGGTTCTTCACTTCACATCTGAACTCCTTGAACTTTTCAAAGGACTTAGACTTATGATGCATCAGGTACATAAAACCATACCGTGAATAATCATTAATGAAGGTTATGAGGTAAAGATAGCTACCCCTGGTCTGTAGTCAAATGGACCATACACATCAGTGTGCATCAGGGCTAATATTTTAGTGGCTCCTTTTTCATGTCCTACAAAGGATAGCTTGGCCATCTTTTGTTAAAAATAGTACTCACAAACTAGATAAAACTTGAAAGTCAATGGCCTGAGAAGACTATCTTTCTTCAATTTGTTAAGTTTATCCTCTTCGACATGGCCTAGCTTAAGATGCCATAGATATTTCTAGCTAGTTTTATCTTTAGATCTTTTAGACCCTATGGCATTTACAACTTACTCATTAATATTTACATTCTCATCCACATGCAAATGAAAAAAACCATCCATCAAAAAGGCACATGCAATAACTTTATTTCTAAAATAAATTGAACATATTTCTTTATTGAAATGAAAATTATAATTATCCTGTGCTAGTACAGATACAAAAATTAGATTTCTACTGGTTATAGGTATAAAATAATAGTCTTTTAAAAGTAAACCAAATCCTGATGGTAGCTTCAGAGAGTAGGTTCTGACGATAGTAACTCTTGCTCCATTGTTGACGTGGAGAGTGATTCACATTCCCTCATCCCTCTAATCTTTTTTAGATCCTACATAGAAGTGCACAAATGAGCACTTGAACCAGAATCTAAAATCCAACTAGAAGAAGAGAAAATCATTAGATTAGTTTCAATTGCAAGCAATTCAGACAAACCTTCAAAAGGTGCATCCTACTTCTTGCTCTTCACTGTCGCCAGGTACGTAGGATAATTTCTTCTCCAGTGGCCTTCGACATTGTAGTGAAAATATTTTTATTTATCATTGGCCTTTTTTGAAGCCTTCTTCTTTGGCTTACTTTTGGTTTTCTGCTTTTTTGTAGGTTTATTTTTTTCTATCCAATAGACTTTTTCTTAAAAGAAGTATTGGGAATAGTGTCTCAAAGCCAATCATCAGCTTGTTGATGGTTGTGCTATTTCTTATATTTATATATGAATTATAATTGAATAAAAGTTATTTGGCATTTTCATCATAAATTTTTTTCACCTTCTAATGAACTCCTATATTGTGGTGAAGTTCTTAGGACTATTTAAAATTGACAAAAAAAGATTTATCGCTTAGTCCTTAAATCTGTTCACGATCAAATGATACGTTGTTACCAAGGATGATAATGTTTATCGAGTATAGATCATTGTGTGCCATATGGATTAGTTGTCCTCTTAACCAAAGAGTGTGGAGATACTAGTATGGCATGCAGGTGAGATATAGGGCTACATCTGCACTAAATGTGACCAACTTTGAAGCTTTTCTACTGTCAAGATTTGCTCTGATGAAATATGGGTATAAGTATCTCTTTGATCTGAGATCACCATGGTTACTTCCAAGCAACTCATTATGCTTTGATGCCGGACTACTTGAATTTTTAGTTTAATGATGGAAGATTTCTGGGCACAGTCAAGTACTTGAGAAGTCGATGTATGAATCAAGATGGGATTGACCACTCTAGTTTAGGATTTATGTTTAATTATGTTTTAATTTAGAAAATTCTTGGCCAAGGTAGTCCTAGTGAGGAGTCGCAGGACTGAATGTGTTGAGACATGATTTGGATGTATTTTTGATGGTTGGCAGTTTAACTTTGAGTCATCTTATATATAGAGATCAAAGAGATGAATTATACAGTAATCATATTTTCATAGATTTTGAGTGTTGTGATTGCAACTATTTAATCTATCCGAACATTGAGTACCATTGCTAGATGATCACTTCGATTGGTATAAAAATTGATTCCTGTTCTATCAATTTAGGTTCGAACCTACGGGATCAGACACATTAAAGTTTCCTACCTGATCTGATGGCTGATGAAAAGTCCCACTAGATTAAAACTCTATGATCAAGAGTCTCACTAGATTAGAACTCTTCAATTGAGAGTCCTACTGGGTTGGGACTAAAGAAATCAGATCTAGGGTTTCACAAGTAGATCTTGAAACTTTTTCAAGATTTTGTAGTGGAAGACTTAAATAAATCTAAAATTTATTTAAATAACTATATAAACACCTAGATCTTAGATCTATTACATGATTAAGATATGATATTAAATCAAAAATTAAAATCAAATAAGAAAGAAAAAGGTTGATCAAATCAACCTAGATCTACACTACATCAAATATAGGTATGAAGTTTATAGATCGGATCTATTATTTGAGTAAGTTAGACATTCTAAGTTGCTGATCTAGGCTTGAGGATGATGTCATGAGCCACACACACATCCAATCTCTAAGAGTCATCCACACGAGCCTATGATCTCTGATCTGAAGTTTGATGCAGGAAATCAGCACAGCATGCTAGTACTGTGTCGATCCTTCTTCGACAGTTGATTCGATGCTCCCTTCTTCAAAATTTGGACTCTTCAAAATATGAGAAGGAAGATGAGAGTTTGTTGATCTGAGATTCTCTTAAAAAAACTCAAAAGAAAGGAGGAGAGATTGAAAATAAAACAGCCCTAGAAGAAGACGCTCTTCTTCTTCTCCTTTCTCTCACCTAGACACCTAGTTTGGTGCCTATGGAACCCCCATGCCCAAGGATCCTCTTTCTTTGATTTTTGCACACCTCAAACCTCTATCAAATCTCTATATTTTATGAAAAAATTAGAATAAAATTCATCCAATAAATAAAAAAAAAAGAAGAGTCTAAGTTAGGTTAAATTGGTAGACTAGGAATATCCAAACATGGAAAGTTATTGGGGTGGCCAACTCTTGGGCACCTCCTCCACAATTTTTGGCATAGACCAGAAAGGGAGGGCACACAAAAAAGGAGATTATTTTCGTGGATAAGAGAAGAATCAATTAAAAGAGGGGGTGATACTTAAGGGAAGATGTTTTGGTCAACAAGGATTCTATCTCATAGAATCCTAAGCAAAACCAATTCCTCCTTTGACTTGGTCTTCCACCTAACTTTCAAATATGACTTGGAGGGAGAGAGGGGGCATGGAAATCAGGAAGAAAGAGATTTTTCATAAAAAATACATAAAAAATAGGTATGGGGGGCGTTGGGACCAAGGTGGCGCAAGGAGATAGGGAGTCCTAGTCACACTAGGACTCCTATTTTGACTTGGTCAAACAAAATCTTTTAACCAAATAAAATCAAGATTAAATTAATATAATTAAATAAGATCATAACTTATTTAAGGATTTAATTAAATTAGATTTAATTCTAATTTATTTTCTAATCAAATTAGAAAATTATGTTAATCCGAGTCCTAGTTAGACTAGGACTAGTTCTTCCTTGCACTTGGCTTATCCAATAAACCAATTGAACTTGATCCAATTAAGTCCAATCCAAATCTAATTAAATTATATTTAATTAAACTTAATCTCAACCTATTGGCTTAATCAAATTAAGTCAATTAGCAATCCAATTGCTAATCGATCCTCCTGCAATACTTGCACTAGGTTAAACACCAATCGTATTGATTATTTAACCCTAGAATGATTCTTAATCGTTGATCAACCATCCGATCAGATCCTAAGCTCTAATGTATGTGACCTCATAGATTCAAACCTAAGTCGATAGCATAGAAATAAATTTTTGTATCAATTAAAGTGACCATCTAGCAATGATACCTGATGGCCGGATAGGTTGAAGGTGTAGAACACCATCCTTAGAACGTATGCGCATATAGTTTTCACATAATTCATCCCTTTGACCACAATGCTTGTAGGACACATTAGAGTTCAACTGTCAACTCTGATCAGGTTGTTCATATTGTATTTCAAAATATCAAATCCATCTGATGGATTATCTTGACTAAGGTTTTGCTATATTGAAATACAGTGATACATTTTTTTCCAACTCTTGGAGTGGTCAATTCCATCTTGATCATACTCTGACTTCATAAGTACTTGATTATGCTCAGAAGCCTTTCGTTGCTGAATTAGAAATTCAGTTAGTTCGGTACTAAAGTATAGTGAGTTGCTTGCAAGTCACTAAGGTGATCTCAGATCTAAGGGATACTTATACCTATATCCCATCAGAGATATTCTTGATAGTAGAATACTCTGAAGTTGGTCATGTTCAATGAAGATGTACCCATACATCTCACCTGTATGCCATACCAGTGTCTCCACACACCTTGGTTAAGAGGGCAATCAACCTATATGGCATATAGTGACCTATGCTCTATAGATGTTGTCATCCTAATTAATAACCTATCATTTGATCGTGAATAAATTTAAGGACTAATCGATAAATTCTCTTTTTATCGAAACTAAATAGTCCTAAGGACTTCATCACAATAATGGAGTTCATTAGAAGATGTAAACTTGTAATAAAAAAAGATGCCAAAATATTTTTTATTAATTAATAAATCAATTATAATATCTCAACCATCAATAGACTGATGATTGGCTTTGGAACATAATTTTCAACAGGGACTCTGAGTTTTGCTTGTCCGGGACTCTATGGTCAAGGGTCCCACTGGACTAGGATTCTATAACCAAGAGTCCAACTATATTAGAACTCTGAGTCCTGCTTATCTGGGACTCTATGATCGAGAGTCCTATGGATCTAAAACTTTGTGATCATGAGTTTCACTCATTTGGGACACTAGGGTCAAGAGTTTCATTGGTTTGAAACTCTTCGATCAAGAGTTTCATTTTGATAGGACTCTATTGTCCGAATATCTATTAGATTTGAACTTTATATTTATGAGAGATTTAATTAGTAATTTGATTATTAATTAACTTAATTTGATTAAGTAATGACTTTTGGATCAAGTCCAATTGAATTGGATTCAATTGGGTTTGATCCGATTAGGTTATAAGATGATCTAATCATCGAGGAGGTTTGTTCCTTGATTTGATTAGGGATTGGGCTTGATCAATTTTTGATTTAATTAGAATTTAATTAAGCCTAAATAAATTGAGTTTGATCTGGTCTTATTGGGTCTAAACCAAATTGGTTTGGGTTGGTCTAATTGGATAAGATTAGTTTGAGACTAGTTTGACTAGTCATCATGCACCACATCACCTCATCCTTGCGCCATTCAATTCCTCATGAAAAAATGATTCTTATGACTTTTGCCCATGCATAAGAGAGGGCGTGCATTAGGTTTCTTACATCCTAGATGGATAAGAATAGGTTGGTTGCCATTCAAATTCAAATGGAGTTTGAGTTTGAATGAAAAAACCACCTTATCTTATCTAATCCCTCCATGCCATCTACTTGGTTTTGCACTCTATATTTATCATGGATTTTTTGGGATGTGCAAATATTAGAAAGGAATTCTCCTCTTTGTGCATGATCCCTCCTTCTTCATGAGAAAAATCTAATAAAAATCTAAGAGAAAGAAAATCTAGAGAGAAAGGAAGGCACAAGGTTTGGGTGAAAGTGCTGCCCTAGGATTTTGATTTAAGGTTCCGCATGTTATTTTGTGTGTTATAAGCATCAAAACTTCACAAAACTCTTTGGAGAGCCTCCTCTACCTCTACTACTGATCCAGAGCATTCGAAGATCCTATGAAGGGAGATTGAAGGAGTTCGGTGAACATCAGCCGTTGAAAGCATCCTACATCGAGCTAGCACTCGGAAAGAGCTAATCGGGACTAGGACCTCATGTGGATCATCCATGGAGGCTAGACATTTTATGTGGCTACATGACAATGAGAGTACCTTTTTGGTGGTGATTTGATTATGGAGATCGACTATCCACGTAAGGTATTGTGTTCTGAATACATGTGGAGTAGTAAAACCGTTTTACTACTTGTTATTTAATTTTTAGATTTTAAATGCATGTACATCATATTTTGATCCTAGATTTGTAGGATTCATAGATTTGATCTATAGATCTTAAAAAAATTAATTAGATTAATCTTCATTCCATTGCATTATTTTTTGAAAAAAATTTAAAAGTAGAGCCAGAAACCCTACATGCAATCGATTAATGGTATCAAAGCAACTAGATTGTTTAATATGATGTATATGCATACTTAGATTATTTATTTAGATTAGATCTAAATAATAACTTAATTTTTAAATCTAAAAATAAATTTATGATCGCACATACTGAAGGTTGTCCTGCTATAAGGTTTATCCCTTACAGTGTAAAGGTTATCCTGGTATGTGCTGATCTAAAATATTAATCATAAAATTTTAGATCTGATCTAATAATTTTTATGATAAGATTGAATAGTTTTAATCTAATTTTTTAATTATGAATAAATATTTAGATTAGATCTAAAATGATTCATGATTTTTATGTATTGTACATAGATTTAGATTAAAACCTACAACTAGCAGTTGTTTGTGAAATGAACTGACCCCTTTTTGAAATGAGTCAATCCATTTGGTGAATAGTGCTAGATTATAAAAGAACCTTTCAAAATTTTAAAAAAATATTTTTAAAATACCAAACCCCAACCCTCAGCCCAAAAACTTAATTAAGAATTAAGTATTATAAATTATGGTCTAGAATTATGAATTAAAGATTCTAAGTCATTGATCATAAAATGTGAGTTATCGAGTTAGATGAATTAAGTCCATTAATTGGGTTAGACCTAAGGTTAGTTAAAGAATAGACTAAATTAGAGTAATTGTTCAAATCTAACCAAATATTAATTTGGATTAGGTCAAGGACTCTTTAGACTTAATTACAATAGTTGTAGTTGGTCAAATCCATACCTTTAACAAGAACCAAATGGGCTTGATTCATGGCTACGTGGTTAAATCCGAAATTACTAGATTGATCAAATTAAAATTAATGAACTAATGGTGTCTAAGGTAAGTTTGGCAATCTAGATCAATGATTTTTAATTAGGAGCTACTCTTACTGATTTGATCTTTGACGAGTTAATAGCATATCCCTTCCACTGATCTCACTTACCTGGCCATCCTGGTGAATTAGATTTTGATTAAATTACTTAGTGATTTGGGCTCATCCATGTTAATTAGGTAAATCAGTGTGACTGATTTAGGTGCTCCTAATGCCAGCTTGAATTAGATCTTTTTTTATCTGACTTGGTAAAGTTAGTGGGAGGATCGAAATTGACTGGTTAATCTTCTATTCTCTTCTTAAAATAACTTAATTAAATCTTCTAAAATTATTAGATCCTTAAAAATGATAAAGTTATGGTGATAACTAAGTCATAGCCTTTTATTAAGTTGACTGATAATGAGTCCATTAGTTTAATAATCATTGGAGGCCCAAAGGCCTGGTGCTTATTGACTAATGAAATTATCATTCATAATATGATAATTTGATTGTGTATTTTTAAAGATGGTTAGGTTGGTTGACCAAAGTTGAGCCTGATCATTTCTTGGTTAGATGTACTAAATATGGTAATGTTAATGGTTAGATCTAACCGAACCTTTTTAGTAGAGGCCAAAATCTACTGATTAGGTTTCTAGGGCAAAATTAAAATTATGAAAGTTGTTTAGAGAAATAATTGATTATGAACCTACCATAGATATACATGGGTTGACCGACTAAAGTCAAGCTTATGTGTAGTCTGTGTGAATTCTAGTATCCACTAAGGAATTAAGGTAATTCTTCGAATTAGAGGTAGAGTCTACTAATTTGTATGAAATAGTAGGAGAACCTTTAGACTAAAATTCAAGTCTTTAGGCTAAATAATTCATATACTAATTAAGTTATGATTTTTCTTTTTGTGTAGCTATGGCCACTATTCTATTGCTCCGATCATTGTTGGACAGTGATAAATTAATGGAACCCAACTTCGATAGCTGGTATTCAAAGTTGAAAATCATTCTGGAGCATGAGCAGATTTTATACATTTTGATAGATTAGACACCTGAGGAGCCAGCTCTAAACACTAGAGGATCAGTCTAAGATAGTTACCAGAAGTAACTCAACGATCACACTACTATTCGATGCATCATATTGGTGGTAATGAATGATGAGTTCAACCATAGGTTTGGAAATGCCTAGCCACAAAAAATGTTTCAAATATTGAATGACTCTTTTGGCACACTTAAAGATGTTAAGAAGTACAAGATTAGTTGTGCTATTTTTAATGCTCGAATGAGGGATGGGGTGTTAATCATCGATCATGTATTGCACATGATCGAGATGATTGAGTGCCTGAGTAAGCTGGGCTTTCTCTTGCAGAAGCAGCTTAGGAAGGATGTGATCTTGAACTCTTTGCCCAAGTCCTTCCTCCCCTTTCTTAAAGCTTGCAGTGAACTACCATGGCTTATTGGGATTGTTGTAGAATTTTGAGAAGAATCACCAGCTCTATAAAAAGATGGTGAATGTAGTGAGAGGGTCTTCTTCTAGTCGTCAATCCTTTAAGAAAGAAAAGAAGAAGAAGAAGAAGAAGAATAAGAAGGTGTAGCCACATGCTGGGATATCTACATAGGGTCGACCAAGAAGTGCAAGCCCGACCAGAGCTAGATTGCATGCTTCTTTTGCAAGAATTAGGAGCACTGGAAGAGAAACTATTCTCAATACATTGCCTTCCTGGATTCGAACAGGCCAAGAAAAAAGTAAGCGGTTGTTGAGCAAGGTAATTACATGATAACACCTTACAACTTCTTAATATATGATACTACTGCTTAGTTATTGGATATCGGAAGTTATTATCGTATTTGTAATTTGATGTAGGATTTGTAGGTCAGTAGAAGATTTGATGAAAGTGAGAGATTCTTGAACGTTGGAGATGGAAGACAAGTTTCAATTCTAGCTTTAGAAATCATGAACTTTGTAATCAATTCCTATAAAGTTATTCTTTGTGAATGTCACTTATATCCAAGTTTTTTATTGAATATTATTTCTATAGGCCTTTTGGCCAAGAATAGTTATAAATTTTTAATAATTTTTTTTTTATAATATCATTTTGAAAGGTGTTACGATTTGCATTGGATAATTGAATAACGATATTTATTTACTATCACAGCCTGTTAACGTAGTTCAATCCTCCAAAAAATATCCTAGACTAGATGATGTGTCTGAAGTCTATCTTTGGCACTGTAGGCTAGGTCATATTAATAAGAATAGAATAAACAGGTTGGCTCAAGAAGAAATTCTTGAAGTTGATGATTGTGAATCACTTCCAACTTATGAGTCCTGTCTTCTTGGTAAGATGACCAAATCATCTTTTACTGAAAAGAGTGAGCGAGCCAATGAACTCCTAGGTCTAGTACATACTAATGTATGTGAACCCATGAGCTCAAGTGCTAGAGGTGGATATTTTTACTTCATCACTTTTAATGATGACTTATTGAGGAATGGTTATATTTACTTAATGAAAAATAAGTCAGATCATTGAAAATATTCAAACTATTTCATAATGAGGTAGAAAAGCAAATTGAAAAGAGTATTAAAATTCTTCGATCTAACCAAGGGGATGAGTACCTTTCCAACGAATTTCTGACATATCTAGGAAAGAATGAAATTTTCTCCCAATAGACTCCTTCTAGAACACCACAACATAATAGTGTATCTAAAAGAAGGAATTGGACCTTGTTGGACATGGTTCGATCTATGATGAAATTTGCTGGTCTGTCAATTTTTTTCTAGGGATATGCACTCGAGTCAACTTATTATATTCTAAATAGGATTTCGAGTAAGTCTATAGCTAAAATGCCACATGAGATATGGACAAGGCATAAGCCAGTATTCTCACACCTTAGGGTTTGGGGGTGTTTGGCTTATATCAAATATTTAATGATGGACAAGCTTGGACCTAGGTTTGACAAGTGTATTTTTATAGAATATCCAAAAGAGATCAAAGGATATTATTTCTACCTTATTGGTGAACAAAATATATTTATCATCCTTAAGACAATCTTTTTAGAAAAGAAGTTTCTTAGTGAAGGAACTAATGTCTTTAAGGTCGAACTTGAGAAAGTTCGATAGGTGAAAAAATTGACACAAGTAGCTGAACTGGATTTGATTAGATCAAATCTGGAGCTTATTAAATCTACACCATTAAGGTGGTTTGGTAGATACCACATCAGCCAGATAGATATAATAGTTTCTTAGTCCAGGACGAGGATCTTATCGAACTCGATGAGAATGATGAGAATCTGATCACTTACATGAATGCAATGTAGAGACCAAACTCTGAGAAATGGCTCAAGGCCATGAAATCTAAAATAAAGTTTATGAAGGTCAATGATGTATGGACATGGCTTGATCCACCTAAAGGGGTAAAATTCATTGGGTGTAAATAGGTCTTCAAGAGTATCATCAACATTATGGTATAGACTATGATGAGATATTTTTTTTTATGACAATGCTCAAATTTATTCAGATTATGCTTGCAATAGCTACCCATCTAGACTATGAAATCTGGTAGATGGATGTGAATATAGCTTTTCTGAATGGAGAGCTGGATGAAAAGGTGTATATGATATAATCTAAAGAGTTCACATCCACAGATGAGTCTAAGATGTGCAAACTTTAAAGATCCATTTATGGATTGAAGCAGGCATCTTGGAGTTGGAACATACATTTTGATAGGATGATCAAAATATATGGCTTCATTAAGAATGGAGAAGAGTCCTGCATATACAAGTGGGCTAATGTCCAGTGGTTGTATTCCTAATATTATATTTGGATAACATTCTCTTAATTAGAAATGATATCCATGCATTACAAGAAATAAAGATCCGACTGTCATCATAGTTCTCCATGAAGGATCTAGAAGAAGCTTCTTACATCCTAAGAATGAAGATCTATAGAGATAGATCTAAAAAGTTGCTCAGGTTGTTCCAATCCACGTATATTAACACTGTGCTGAAAAGATTAGCATGAAGAATTTTAAAGACTATCTACTGATAGGTCATGAAATTTTTCTCTCAAAAAGAGATTGTTTGATAACACCTTAAGAGAGAGAGAGAGAGCTTATGAGTAGAATTCTATATTCTTCGATAGTGGATTTTATCATGTACGCCATGATATATATGCAATCAGATGTGGCATACTCACTAGGGGTAGCAAATAGATACCAATCTGATCCAGGAGAGACCACTAGAAGGTTGTTAAAACCATCCTGAAGTATTTGAAAAATATTAAGGACTAGTGACTTGTTTATGATGAGTCGGATTTGAGACTTATGGGGTTTATAGACTTTAATTTTCAGTCTAATCATGATGATAGTAAAAGTATGTTGGGGTATGTGTTTATCTTTAATAGTAGAGCTATCTGCTGAAAAAGTTTCAAGCAGCATACTATGGCCAACTCAGTTTGTGAAGCAGAGTATGTCGCTGCATCAGATACTGTCAAAGAAGTGATGTGGCTGAGAAAGTTTATTATCGAGCTTGGAGTAGCATCCTCATTTGATGGTCTAGTTTTGCTCTTTTGTGATAGCTCTGGAGCCATTTTTTAGGCGAAGAAACTAAAGGCACATCAACAAACAAAGCATATTCTGTATCGCTACCACCTTATCTAGGAGATTATAGATCGAGGTGATGCTAACCTTCAGAAGATCGATGGAAAGGAGAACCTAGCCAATCCACTTACTAAAGTCATTATGCTGAACGAGTTCAATAACTTCAAGTTGAAGATAGGTATTAGATACTACACCGATTGGCTTTAGTCCAAGTGAAAGATTGTCGGGAATAGTGTTCCAAAGTCAATCATCAATCTATTGTCGGTTGTGCCATTTCTTATATTTACATATGAATTATAACTGAATAAAAGTTATTTTGGCATTTTCATCATAAATTTTTTCTATCATCTAATGAACTCCTATGTTGTAGTGAAGTCTTTAGGACTATTTGAAATCAATAAAAAAGGATTTGTCATTTAGTCCTTAAATTTGATCGTGATCAAATAATACATTGTTACCAAGGATAACAACGTTTATCGAGTGTAAATCATTATATGCCATATGGATTGATTGTCCTCTTAACCAAAGAGTGTGAAGACACTGATATGACATGCAGATGAGATGAAGGGGTACATCTGCACTGAATGTGATCAACTCTGGAGCTTTTCTATTTTCAAGACTTGCTCTGATGGAATATGGTTATAAGTGTTCCTCCGATCTGAGATCACCATGGTGATTTTCAAGCAACTCACTATGCTTTGATGCTGGATTATCTAAATTTTTAATTTAGTGATGAAAGGTTTTCGAAAATAATTAAGTACTTGAGGAGTCGGTGTGTGAATCAAGATGCGATTGACTACTCCGGTTTAGGAGCTGTGTTTAATTATATTTCAATTTAGCAAAGTTTTGGTCAGGATAGTCCTAATGAGGAGTCATAAGACTGATTGTGTTGAGACATAATTTGGATGTATTTTATAGGGTTGATAGTTTAACTCTGAGTCATCCTAAATACAAAGATCAAAAGAATGAATTATACGATGACCATATTTGTATAGGTTCTGAGTGTTGCAAATATGACTATTTGACCTATCCAAATATCGGGTACCATTGCTAAATGATCACTTAGATTGGTACGAGAATTGATTTCTATGCTACCGACTTAGGTTCAAACCTGCAGGATCACACACATTAAAGGTTCCTACCTGATCTGATGGTTGATGAAGAGTCTCACTAGATTGGGACTCTATGGTTGAGAGTATAATTGGACTGGGACTCTTCGATCGAGAGTCCTACTGGGTTGGGATTTTGAGTCTTGCTTGTCTAGAACTCTATAGTCAAGAGTTTCACTGGATTGAGACTCTGCAATCAAGAGTCCTACTACATTGAGACTCTGAGTTTTTCTTATCTGAGACTCTGTGATCGAGAGTCCTATGGGTCTAGGACTCTATGATCATGAGTTTCACTCATTTGGGATACTAGGGTCAAGAGTTCCACTGGTTTGGGACTCTTCGATCAAGAGTTTTATTTTGATGAAACTCTATTGTTCAGACATCTATTGAATTTGGACTTTATATTTATGAGAAATTTAATTAGTAATTTGATTATTAATTAACTCAGTTTGATTGAGTATTGACTTTTGGATCAAGTCTAATTGAATTAGATTCAATTGGGTTTGATCCGATTAGGTTATGAGATGACATAATCACCAAGGAGGTTTGTTCCTTGATTTGATTAGGAGTTGGGCTTGATCAATTTTTGATTTAATTAAGATTTAATTAAGCCTAATTAAGTCTAAATAAGTTGGATTTAATCTAGTCTAATTGGGCCTAAACCAAATTGATTTGGATTGGTCTAATTGGATAAGATTAGTTTGAGACTAGTTTGACTTGTCATCATGCACCACATCACCTTATCTTTGCATAAGAGAGGGCATGCATCAAGTTTCTCACATCTTAGATGGATAAGAATAGGTTGGTTGCCATTCAAATTCAAATGGAATTTGAGTTTGAATGAACAAACCAACTTATCTTATCTAATCCCTCCATGCCATCTACTTGGTTTTGCGGTCTATATTTATCATGGATTTTTTAGGACATGCGAACATCAGAAAAGATACCTCCTCTCCATGTGTGAGCGCCCTTTCTTTGTGAGAAAAATCTAAAAAAAAAGTTGAGAGAAAGAAAAACTAGAGAGAAAGGAAAGCGCAAGGTTTGGATGAAAGTGCCACCCTAGGGTTTTGATCTTAGGTTTGGCATGTGATTTCATGAGTTTTGAGCATCAGAACTTCACAAAACATTTTGGAGAGCCTCCTCTACCTCTCCTCTACCTCTGCTATTGATGCAGAGTATCCAAAGATCTTATGGAGGGAGATCGAAGTAGTTCAATCAACATCAACCGTCGAAAGCATCCTGCATCGAGCTAGTACTTGGGAGGAGCCGATCGGAACTAGAACCTTATGTGGATCATCCGTGGAGGCCAGAATCCTATGTGGCTACGTCACGATGAGAGGACCTTCCTTGTGGTGATTCAGTTGTGGAGATTGATTATCCACGCAAGGTATTGTATTCTGAACACACGTAGGATAGTAAAATTATTTTATCGCTTATTATTTAATTTTTAGATTTTAAATGCATGTACATCATATTTCAATCCTAGATTTATAGGATTTATAGATCTGATTTATAGCTCTTAGAAAAATTAATTAGATTAATTTTTGTTTTGCTACATTATTTTTTGAAAAAGTTTCAAAAGTAGAGCTATAAATCCTGCATGCAACCCATCAAGAAGCTTGTGCTCTACAGTAACAATGGTACCCTTTGAACTTTTCATGGTACCTTGAGCTATCACCTATATATTCAATAGTTTGGACAAAGTGCTATCAATCTTATTCATATGGTAGTTCATGATGAACTGTCCATATGAATTAGAAAGAGATTGCAGGATCAGATCAACCAGCAATTTCTTGTCCATGTTTAATCCTAGCTTCTAAAGCTCTTCAATATCCTTGATCATTATCAAATAATGATTGTGGATGGACTGCCCATCAGGTATCTTCAGTCTAAAGAGTTTCTAGGGGACCTCAAAGCAAGCCATGTGACTCTGCTCACTATACAACTTTTTTAGGTGAGTAAGCATCTCCCTAGCAGTCCTCATGTCTTCATACTGGCATTGAAGATCATTGGACATGGATGCAAGAGTATAGCAGCTAGCCCTATTATCTTCATCCATCCACTTCTCAAGTTTGGCTTGTTGATCAGTGGATGATAAGCTGGTAACACAGGCATGTCCTAATTGAGAACATGAATCAACTTCTCAAAACTGACAATAATTCTTAAATTCTGGAGCTAGTCTTTGTAATTTGTGCTGGTCAGCCTATTTATGTCAAAGATTTGGGCTAAAAGATTGAAACTCGATATGGTTAACTGCAGAGAGAAATAATTTCTAGTTCAATGTTTATACTTATAAATGTTTGCTATTGGAACTTTAAAACAAACAAGTCTCTCACTATTTCTATGAGTTTTCCACACTCCTTGGGTGGAGAAATGAAAATCTATAAATGATCAATTTTAGTAGGTATTGTACTCCCACTGATCTATGCACACCTCACTTAACAGTTATTGCTGAGCACAAACTAATGGGTGGATAACACTTTGTTTATTGCTTCACTAAGCAAGATGCAGTAGGTTCGATTTCTAAGTCCTATAACCTCACCTAATAGTTAATGGCATATTTCTTAGTTAAGTCAGACCTACCATATACCAGTGGACGCAAACCTATCATTGGGACCCTCATCTAATAGTTATTGGATCCAATCTCGTCTCTACCCCAGGGCATCCAATGCCATAGAGTGATTGTACCTTTTTGATGCAACCAAACCACTATAACCAGTCGAGAATAATCAATGCTAGGAAGGCATCTATATCTCTATAATGGTGGAAGACTACTAGACTTAATATTTAATTGAAGAGATTTAGGTTCAGGTCTCTTTCTAAGTTAGTACATTTGATGTCTAACTATTCAGCTTCAGGTCAACACAATCTCATGACTAATCAACCTAGTTGACATGGGTGAACACAAATAACCAAGCAACTTTATTCAATTCTTAATTGACCAAATTAGCTAGGTAATTGAGATCAGTGGGAGGGTCTGCCAATGCTTATCTTAGACACCATCAAAATGGCTAGATAATCATGCTACCAATTAAAATCATCGGTTAAAATGCCAAACTTATCTTAGATAGCAACTGGTTAATTAGAATTGAATGGGTTAGCCTAGTGATCACTCAGGCTCAGACCACTGAGCCAAATTTAGTCTTGTATCAATCAATTCACATCAAAATATGAATCAATGTAACAAACTACAACTAAACTCGACTTTGAGCCCCTTTGATCTAATCCTAAACCACCATAGATTAGGTTTGATCAACTACTCAAAATTGATAAAGGGTTCTCACTTGATCCAATCAATGATCCTAATTATAATTTGATCACTAGACCTAATTCGTTCAACCCATACCATTCCCATGTTTTATGCATTAAATTTAAGATCTTAAAATCTTATTTTTAGATCTATTAGTCTTAATTTTAGATCTTAATTTTTTTTAGATCTTAATTAAGTGCATTATGATCATCGGTTTGGTTTAGATATCAAAATAATTTTTAATCTAGACTATTTACATTGTATCATATGCAATTTTCTATCTGCAGAGATTCGAGTCAACTCATTACAATGAGTCGACCCCTTTTGAGATCAAGTCGATCCTTCTAAGATGAAATAGAAACCTATTTACTGTAGCCCATAGAATGAATCGACTTGTCTATAGCCAAGCCAACCCTACTAGGGTATCGAGTCGACTCGATAGACACTCGAGTCGACCCCAACAAGAATGGAGTTGACTCCATAGGCATGCCAGCAACAGGTTTTAGGGTTTTAGATCAGATCCTAGGATTTTGAATCTAGGATTTTGTAGAAATTAAATTTTAGATTTAAATTTGATAAATAAAATATATATCATATATATAAATCCAGATCCAAAACAAATCAAAACACATATCTAATACATGCAAAAAGGATCTAAATTTGAAACATGTATCTAATGCAATTTTTTGTTCTTGGTTCTTCTTCGTGGGATATAATCACAATGGCACCCCTACACGCCATAAGAGTAAGCTCATCAATTGGGCAAGAGAGGAACTTTAATCTCTTCTACTTCTTATGACTGACCAGCCATGGTGATCAACCTATCGCAAGTACTTGGCTGCTAAGAAATTAATTTATCTATCATACATATAACAGATTAAAAATCAAATCTAAGCATCTTTCATGTACAACATATATGAACAATAAATCAGATTATGCATGTCAAAAACAACCATGGCTTTGATACCATTATTAAAGAATGGATAGTTACATACATGTATTTGAAAAATAATTTTTGAATCAACGAAAGCAATCTAGGTTAAACCCTTCAACCCCAACATGCAATAGATCTAATCTACGAACTACCCTTGCCTAGATCAATGACATGCAACAAATTAAAACATGCATATGAGATTAGGTCCCAATACCTTGCACGGGTTAAAATTCACTGTAGCTAATGTCCCTAGATTTGAAGGTTCTTTTAGCTGCACACACGCCCGGCCTCTATAGATATTCACATGAGATCCAGTTTGATCAGAGGTTCATCGATTCCCTTAGGGTGCTAGCTTCTTTGTAGGAATCTTTTTTTTGATGGCTGATATGAAATCTTCTTTAATCTCCCAGACACTCTTGGAGGAGAAGGAAGATTGAAGGAGGAAGAGATGGAGAACTCTTCTCTCACAAGACCCAAACCCAAGGTCCCTCTTCAAAACCTCATGCCAAGAAGAATCGCCCCTCTTTTCTTTTCTCTCTATTTTTGCACTTAAAATCAGTACTCTCTCTCTCTCTCTCATTTTTTCACACATGCATGCCTAAAAGAAAAAAATCTTTCTTAAAGGTGGCATCCAAGGAGGCTAAGATGAGATCAAATCTCGTCTAAATAAGTCAAATTCAAACTTGAATTCAAACCAAATTTGAATTCAATTCAAACTTGATCCATATCCAAAAGGGAGAGTAGAGGGGGCAACAACACCAAGATTGGCATGAACATTTCTCATACAAATCTTATGTGGCATGAAGAAATCAGCATGGAGTTGGGGCGTGCCACAAGAAGAGGAAGTCCAATCCAATTGGACTCTGGGTTGCTTCAATTTGGTCCAAACCAAAAATAATTTGATTAGACCCAAATAGATGATAGAGAACCTAATCTAATTAGGTTCCTAATCTATTCAATTAAATCCTAATCAGATTAGGAATTGATTGAACCCAAGTTCTGATCAAATCAAAAACTAATCTTCGTTAGCAATCAGGTTATCTTATAATCCAATTAGGTCAAACCTAATTGAATTCAATTCAATTAGACTTGATCCAAGCCTTAATACTTAATCAAATTGAGTCAATTAGTAATCTAATTGCTAATTGATTCTTCAATAATTTATTACAACTTTTTTATAAGATTAATTATCAATCAAATTGATAATTATATCCTTTAATGATTCATAATCATCAATCAATCATTTAATTAGATAGGAACCTCTTTTGTGTGTGATCCTATAGGTTCTAGTTTATCTAGTAGTAAGATATATCATGACCTTTATCATAATATCATCGAAACTTCTTTCAATAGATTGGAATAATTCCAACTCTACTCATCGAGGATCATCGATCATTAAGATGATGCTCGATGAGTCTCATAATCCACTAGTGATACCTAGCAGTATATAGTGGCAACCTACAGAATAAAAGTAATGAATCTTCAGGTATAATTATCATATGATTCAATCCTTCTATCATGAGTTTCGACTTGATGAAGGTCATGGAGAACTCATTAAACTCCATCATCAGTCATATGCCAGCTTAGCTTGACTCAAGTTCATCTATGAATCCCGTGGAAACTCTTTTCTAGTATTCACACTTGCTTTAGCCAAAGACTTATTAAACTCAGTCTTGCGAATTGCATAAGACTACTTTTTTACCAAGGTTGATAGATTCCATCTGGGCATATCCTACTCCAAACAGTGAATTTGAACCTACTACAGCCAATATACATAGCAAGGACACAAATAGCTAAGATCTAAGTGAATGTGCAGTTAAACTAACACTATAAGAATTCTTACTATTAGAAATGGCTAAACACCGTCGCTAATAGTCCATATGCCGTCGCTAGTAATCTTGCCATCATTATCGCTAATATCATTGCAAAATTCAATCTAAAAAATTCTTATCATTAATTATCATTATTAGTGATGACAACTATTATCGTCGTTAATAAATAATTAGTGACAGCAATTATTACCATCGCTAATAAATAATTAGCCACGACATTAGCGACAAAGATGCCATCGCTAAAAATTTTAATTTTTATTAGTTAAATTGATAAAAATCTATTAGCGATGGTATTTTTATCGCTAATGCTATCACTAATAATTTTATCTTTTAAAAAAATTTAAAAAACTATTATTGATGATAATTTTATCACTAATGCCATCACTAATATCTTTTTTTATTTTTTTAAATTCTAAAAAACTATTAGCAATAGTAATCTATCATCACTAATGCCATCGCTAATAATTTTTTATTTTTTTAAAAAATTATAATTAAATAATTTAAAGCTTGCTATTAAATAATAATATTTTTTTTAAAATTTATCAAAAATAAGATAATAACTATTTAATATAATCATAAGTATAAAATTAATTATATTATATTAAAAATATAAATTATATAATTTTATATTGAGATACTGATTTATAAGTATCAAAATTATATATAAATAAAAAAAGATAACATCCTCCTCATTCTCCTGCTCATCTTCAGCAGCTGGTAGATGAGAGCTGGATATTCTAGCATCCTAAAATAAAAAAAATAAAATATTATTTATAAATTTTGATATGAAGGCGTATCTTTCGATACAAAGGTGTATCTTTCGATACTCTACTTTAATTTTTGAATAGATTATTCTTACATATTTCATTCTATGATACAAAACTATAGACACCCCGACCCATCAATTGAATAGTTAGATTGAATTTTTAGCCCTTAGATCTTCTTTTCCAACTCAAGCCTAGCCTCAATATGTGAAGTTTCTAAATATAAAAACTTAAAATAAGTAAAAAAGTTTACTAATAGAATTATCTGATGAGATGGTTGGAACATTGAACCTAGCTGGTTGCTCAGTCGTGGATCCTAAAGATCCTCCACGACCGCACCACAGATAGCATTTTGGATGTTCTAAGATCACTGGCTTAGAAGCCTCTTCATGACCTCCTCCACATGGGCATCGCTTTAAATTTACGACGTCGAGACCTGTGAGGATGTCAAAGAGGATTGAGTCACTAAAGGATCAAAGCTATGGTCGAATCCTATAACCCGACTTCTACTCACCCCTTCGGTGATCCTGAGCCAACCCTTAAGGTCAAGGGTGGGTTAAGCGGATAGGTCATCACCATACCATGCAATGATGTACTCCACATAATCCACCTACATAGTTCAGAAATATATTAGTTCTAATATATATATTAGATCTTGTAATAATTTAATAAATATATTTTGAAATTCTTACCACGATCTGCCATGATCTAGAATCTAAATAATCACTAGTCCTCTTAGATTGGTGTATGGTCTCCCATAACTACAGCTAGCTTGATGGATGATCTAGTTGCTGTGTCTATAATAAGTATATAATAAAATTAAATTAATTAAAATATACATATAAGAATTTTTATAGTTCTAATTAAGAATTTTGGTATAGATTTCTTAACAATCTATCAGCCACAATATGTGTGTCGATGGAGCCACCCATGTGCCTGATCAGATCCTACTGGGCAGTCCGATTCTATCGAGTCCTCTGCCATCTACTGACGTACTCCTCACTGCTCCATTAAGACACATAAAATAATGACATATCAAAATTATATACAAATAAAAAAAAAAATAGGTAACATCCACCTCATCCTCTTGCTCATCTCCAGCAACTAGTGGATGAGAGTTGGATATCCTAGCATCCTAAAATAAAAAAAATAAAATATTATTCATAAGTTTTGATATAAAGATGTATCTTTTGATACGAAAGTGTATCTTTCGATACCCTCCTTCGATTCTCGAACAGATTATTCCTACACATTTTATTTGATGATATGAAACTATGGATACCTCCGACCTATCAATTGGATGATTAGATTAAATTTTTAGCTCCTAGATCTTCTTTCCCAACTCAAGCTTAATCTAAGTATGTGAAGCTTCTAAATTTAAAAATTTAAAATAAATAAAAAAATTTACTAATAGAATTATCTGATATGATGATTGGAATATTGAGCTCAACTAGTCACATAGCTATGGGTCCTGATATATGATTTATAATATTATTTTTGATGAGAAACCAAATACGACTTCTCATATGATGGACCAAAAAATTTAAAAGTTACCAGATTTGCATCAGCATCATTCCATTAAACTAATGAGGGAATACAAAATATAATAAATGATTAAACGGACCAAAAAAAAAAAGGTTTGCAGCTCACCTTTCCTGGCTCACTTCTCTAAGTTTCTTCTTGAGTAAACTAGTGAAACAATAAAAAAATAATAATTAAAAAAATAATTAATAAGAAATAATATTGTTAATCCTATCATGCTCTAATGAGTGCTCTATAGACCATCCTTTTTGGTCATTTGAATCCTCCAATAAACTAACAAACTAATATAAATAATATTAAAAATAATAAAAATAAAAAAAAGAAGAAACATTACTGCTAACTTTATCTTTGTCTATTGAATTAAAACAAAGAAAAAAGAAGGAAAAAAGCATTGCTATTGCATGGAGCAAGAACCATCCAATTGAGACTCCTGAGAATGGAAAAACCAAGAAAAAATATAGAAAACATTAGGATAGAAAAATTAAAATGCAAAATCTTTTCTCACAAAGATTGCATTTTTTTTTTCTTTTTCTTCTTTTCTAAGAGTCCCACCCTTGCCCTCCAAAATCACCACCCCCCAAAAAAAAAAAATTCACCCCTAGCTGTCTCCTTCCAGTAGTCCCCCATATCATTATCATGAGAATAGAGTCTCATAAATCAAAAATTTTATAGCCAACAATGAATCCTTTCCATTAAAAATCTTCAAATCCTACCAAATATCAAGCTTCTACCAAGATTAAGCTCTCAAAACCTCAACGAACCAAATATTAAGCTCTCAAGCTTCTATCAAGATTAAGCTCTTAAAATCTCCAAATCTCTCAATTGGGCCATCTATTGCTTATCGGCATACTCCTCGCTACTCCACTAAGGTACATAGAATAATGACGTAATATATAAGATATAACTATATTTTTTTAAATAACTAGACACCAAACATCTATATAATATTAAATTATCTCTACATAACTCTTTTTTCTAAAATTCTCTCATAGTTCATTCTCTCTTATAAAAGACTCTACATCTAGATGGATCATCTTCTTGCATCTACTTTTCTTACAATTGTCAATACACATTGATAAAATTTATGGATCTTCTTTCTAGTATATTACACTCACTTTAACTGACTACTATCCAGATGCAAATTCTCCTAAGTTGCAAAATTTTTTTGGTATAAATACATAAAGTATTCCTTATCTTTTAAGATGATTTTCTTTACTTCTAAATTGAACTTATTGTCTTCTTTAGATTCATCCTTGTCCTTATTTCAACTATCCTAAAGCCTAGCAACTTCATCTAATTCATCTTTTTCGTTTAATATAATATTCATACATGCTTTGATATATTCTCCATTTTCAACTCAAGTCCATATTCCAGTCTATGTAGATAGTTTTCTTCCATAATTTCTTCCAACATTTTCTTTGATGAAATCTCTACAACATCCATTTCTACAATAATAAGCAAGAGAAATATCAAATATTCATAGAAGAAAAAATTATATCAAATATTCATCAATTTTCATATATATCTTTTCCTTTATCTTAGCAAAAATAATAACTTGAGAATAATTCCATTAGAGCACCATTTAAATGTGACAGATGGACAAAAGTTAGTATTCATAAAATCAAAACTAAACTGACCTATAATATGGTATTTAATAATATATAAGATCATCATCTAAATATATATTTGGAGATTGTCCTTCTACTCATGGGTAAAATGTATCTGTTCAAAGTTTGTCAGATCTAAAAGACATATTATACCATCAGTAGAACACTAAGTTATTATAATAGAGTAGAGATTTTGTTGATGGAAAAAGAAAAATAAAATCAAGAGATTTTTTACTTTCATAAAGACTGCAGGATCGGATCCATAGGCTCGAGATGGTGGGACAGGGCTGTAGGGCCGAGGTCAAGGCTCAGGGATGCAACAGCAAAAATGGAGCAGGGATGGGGCCATGGGAAGATGGTGTAGGTTGGGGTGGTGGGGTTAGGCTGGCAGGATAGGGCTGTAGGAAGGTGGCACGGGTCAGGGCTGCAGGATCAGACCAGCAGGGTGGGGACACAGGCTAGGGGTGGGGCAGGGTTGTGGGTTGAGCCGACGACATCATAAGCGGTAGAGCCAGGGTGGTTGCGGGGTTGGATCAGGGATGTTGGGGTCGACAGGGTTGGGGCGGCCGTGGAGTCTGTTTGGTGACATTGGAGCCAGCGGGGGCGGCGCGGCCATAGGCATGGACGAATGCAAGCTCGGGGCCAAGGGGTTGGGCCATTGTGGGGATGGGGCTGGTAGGGTTAGAGTGGCCGACAGGGTTGGGGCGGATGCGGGCATGGAGGGATGTGGGCTCAAGGCTTCGAGGTTGGGCCGACAATGTCGAGGGCAGAAGAGTCGAGGCAACCACGAGATCGGGTCGGGGATGTTGGGGCCCGTGGGGTCGGGGTGGCCATGGAGTCGATTTGGTGATGTCAGGGTTGGCGAGGGTAGGGTGGCCATGGGCATAGACAAATGCAAGCTCGAGGCTAAGGGGTCGGGCCGGGGTGGGGATGAGGTTAGCAAGGTTGGAGTGGCTGTGGGATGCCGAAAGAATAGGGTTGGGAGGAAGGAAAGGAGGGTTGGGGGGTGAGGGTGTTTGGATGCTAGTGAGAGGAGGATGAGGGGTGGGAATGAGAGAGAATGAGCACAGGAGTAAAATTTTTTTTCCTCGGTTGTTTTGATGTTGCAGACTATTAGCTAAAGCAAACTTGCCATCTTTAATGCCATCTATAAAAGCATTAATGATGGACTTCATCGTTAGAATAAAATTCATCGCTAATACTTTTATTAGATAATTAAAATTTTTTTCATAATTTTTATTAGTGATGGCAAATTTACCATTGCAATGCCATCGGTAAAAAAATTATTATTAATACTTTTTTTATATTTCTCTAAGTATGATGTAATTTTAGAATTTAAAGTTCATCTTCATGATTCATTATCTAAATAATTATCATTAGAGTATCATCACAAAAGACCTTTTTAATCCGATAGCCCTAGCTATATCGATCAATAAAATTTAATTTTGATGACTACAAATGACTGCTTGATGATCTGATAGATAAAGACCATTGATGGATTCAAAAATTTGAAACAATAATCTTGATGATATTTATGGTGTACTATCAAAATTTTACTTTAATCAGACATTACTACTATGGTCAATTTAGTACAGAATGATTTTGATCATTAAATAAAAAATGAGTGATCAAAAGGCCAAATAGCATTCGATTAAGAAGATTATATAGATAAATAATCTTTGCTACTACTTTAATCATTTGTATGATGATGATTATAAAATCCAAACTGTACATATATGAATCATCTATGTTAAGCAGATCTTACAAAAGTACAGGTATAATTACTTAAGGACTTTAAGGATGAGTACAAGAGATATATTATTTTGGATCGTTCATATATGTATGGTTTGGATTTTATGATCACCACCGTATAAATGATTAAAATGATAGCAAAAATTATTTATCTAAAAAATTATCTAGATCGGACGTCATTTGGCTTTTTGATCACTCATTTTTTATTTAATAGTCGAAATAATTATATGCTAAATTAATAATGATAATGATGTTTGATTGAAGTAAAATTTTGATAGTATCTTATAAATATTACCAAGATCATCATTACAAATTTTTGAATCCATCGGTGGTCTTTATCCATTAGATCATTAAGCAATTATTCATGATCATCAAAGTTAAATTTTATTGATTGACATAGCTAAGACTATCGGATCGAGATGATCTTTTGCGATGATACTTTAACGATAATTATTTAGATAATAAATGATAAAGATGAACTTTAAATTCTAAAATTATACTATTGGTGTAGAATCTGGTTGATGCCGGATCGAGCTGGAGTAGGAGAGGATGAGGTCACTGTTAGATATATGTGCCCTAGAAGCCAGAATTGGCTGACACTTGTAATACACTTCTAGGGGCAAAATTGTAATTTTGACTATAATTAATGAAATGGGTTATTTTCTATCACACATGTGTATTTAGTGTCTGTGATACATCCTTTGAGTTAATGGTAATGATAATTCATATTTTCAAGAGTTGAAAATTTAAGACATGAAATAACATTTTAATCATAAACAGCTCCCGACCATAGGATCATCACGAGGATGATGATTGATCCGGAAGGTTGGTGTACGATCGCTTCTCTTTTAGTAGATGAGTCTTGAGTCTACGGTGTGGAGACACCGAAGCGAGAGTACAGGTACTCGTTAGAGAACGAGGGCACTGAGCGTGACCACTTCGAGTAGTCATAGGGAGTCTACCTTCTCGTCAATGACTGACCGATGCTGCAGTAGTGTGTCTGGTTCTTTGACCTGAGATGCATCGGCAGTTCATCTTGAGGGTGTTATAGTTTGACTAACACCATTACTCGATCTCCTAGCCATATGGAACCCTGAGGTGTATGTTGGCTGTGACATGTTCATTGTAGGAACTGGAATTGCATCAATGGAACCTATCTACCTCGGTGGTAGAGGAGTAGCCCTATGATGATCCATGAGAATCAAGTCCTGAAGCCATGGCCATGGCAGAGTGAAATAATAGAAAGAGTTTCTATTTAGATTTTCACATTGGACTCGAATCGAATGATTACATCATATGACAGAGACTAGGGTTTGACGAGTTCACCTTAACCCTAATCTGATCGGGGCTCAAGATAGAAGAAACTGAAATCACACAGGTAGCTGCACCAAGAGGTTCGCATTCAGCTCTGATGGGTTGCCACCATATACTGCTAGGTGTCACTGGTGGATTTTGGGAGCAATTAGAATGATTTAGATGATCGATCATTCTAGCTGTTCGAATCAGAAGAGTTCTGATCCATCGAAAGGAGTTTCGATGATGTCTATGATAGAGATCATGACATATCCCATTACCATATAGAACTGAACCTAACTGGGTCACACAAACAAGGGTTTGAATCTGGTGATCATCAATTGAACTGATCTAGTTCAATTGATTTGAATGAGATTCAATTAGGTTCAAGAAAATCGTGCTAGCACTCGATTGAACCTAACGTTCTTCTTTTGCTATCATAAATAAGTCGTCCTGTCTGAGCCAAAGGAGTTTGTGCTCAAACAGAAGTCTTCTTATGGTCTGACTGGAGGTTGTCCAAGTCAGAATAGGTTATCTTATTTGTAAGACATTACCTGCCATTTTTGGTCACCTGCCATTTTTTGTTCTTTGACTTTGGTCAAAAGTCTACCTTTGACTGGTCAAACGTTGACCATTCACCCTTTGACTTTTGACCACATGTCATGCACCTATTGGAGAGCTGGTGGGGGCTTGTCCCCCTGCCAGAACCTGGCAAGGAGATGGGCGCACGCCAAGGGAGGCGTGAGCCCAGTAAGAGGCGGCATGGAGTCCTTGTGGGACAAGGACTCCATCTCCCTTTAGGATTCCAATGAGAGTTCTTCTAAGAATCCAGTTTGACTGGTCCAAGGCACTCTCCAAGTAGGAATCCAGGGGACTCTAATCCCACCAATCAGATTTAGATCTGATTTCACAAAGGGTTGTGATTGGTTGGGAGGAAGATGACTTGGATCACGCTTAGTCTATATAAGAGACCCAGCGCCCAAGTGAAAAAATAAAAATCAAGAAGCAATCTTCCCACGCCCCAAGGCTGCCTCTCTCCCCACGCCATACTCTCTTCTCCCCTTGCTCTCCATGTCCAAAAGTGTTTTGGATTTGGATTGGTGCGATTTAGATCAAGAAAAGGAGATCAAAAGCAAGAAGGCTGCGCTGCTGCAAAGAACGACTGCAGATCTTCAAAAGGAGTTTTGAAGATCCTCCAGATTAGATCCAGATCTGATTTTTGGAGGCATGATAGAGAAGAAGAGGATCTCCAGATCCAGCCCGAGTGGATACCGGTAGAGGCCAGGCGCTTGCGTGGCTTGATCCAGAACCTTCCGCTGCAAACAGGATCATCAACAGGGTAATAGGATTACCCTATTCAGGTAAATTGAATGTGATTTAATTTATCCTTTTCATTTAATTTTTTATTAAATAAATAAGAATCAGATCTGAAGCATCCCTGATCTGATACAGATCTAAGAGAAAAAATTTTGAAATATATCTCTTGATCTGATCAGATCTGAACGAACCTGGTCAGGGAAATCAGGATTTCCCTTCAGTCACCGTCGGTGACCTACAAAATAAAGTTTCATTCGAAGTCGGTGGTGGTGGCTTTGGTAGGATCCTCCGACAATCAAGTCAGCTCTTCTGATCAATAGAAATGGAGTGCTCAGTAATGAGAAGTGAGCTTAGAGTTTTAGAGGGGAGAGAGAGCTTAGAGCGAACATATCTAGAGGATCCCTTTTATAGATGGAGCTTGATTGATGGTGATGGCCATACCATCTGATGGTGGGTCGCTCGAGGCTCCGTGGGGTTTGGTGCAGAGAGGATGGCATCATCAGGTCGATAGTGACAGCCATACCATTCGGTAGTGGTGGACCGCTCGAGGTCTGGCGGAGTCAGTTACGGAGGAGGGCATCACGTGTGGTAGACTGATGGTGATCGTTCATCTAGATTTAATAGTCGTGGCTCTGAGAAAGTAGGCATTGATTGGTGGACTTTGGCATGCATCAATTCTAGAGACGTTCGGACTTCTAAAGGAGTTTGACCGAAGGGGAAGCTCGGAAGGAGTTTGGCTCCTGTAGGCATCTAGCTGGAAGAGCGCGAAGGAAGTTTGGCTCTCGTGGGCATCCGACTGGAGGACTGAAGGAGTACGAAGGGAGTTCGGCTCTTATGGGAGTCCAACTGGAGCTCAACCATTAAGAAGTTTGACAGGTTGAAGAAGTTCAACCGTTGGAGAGTTCAAAAGGAGCTCGACCGCTAAGAAGTTCGGTAGGCTGAAGAAGTTTGGCTAAGACTCGATCACTGGGGCTCTTCCATGGCTACCAATTGCATTAGGATAAGCATCGGACTGGACTTTGGTAGGAGCAGGGTTTATCCCCAATAATAGTCCCCCTCACTCTCGAGTTTGAAACTCGAAGGAAGGGAGTGCAGAAAAGGTGACTGCCGATGTCCTCTTCTAGGCTCTGTGTCGGTTCAGGTTGAAGCTCAGAGGAGATCTCATCTCGTGCAGTCAAGGTTGATCGATCACTCAGAGGAGATCTTATCTCCTGTAGTCAAGGTTGATACAGGCGATTGGGGGAGATCTATTCTCCTATAGTCGAGGTTGATACGGATGCTTGGGAGAGATCTTATCTCTAGTCGAGGTTGTCACGATCTCGAGAGAGATCTTATCTTTAGTCGAGGTTGTCTCGGGTGCTCGGAAGAGATCTTATCTCTAGCCGAGGTTGATGCGATCGCTCGGAAGAGATCTTATCTCTAGCTGAGGTTGTCTCAGTCGCTCGGAAGAGATCTTATCTCTAGCCGAGGTTGACGTGGTCGCTTGAGAGAATCTTATCTCTAGTCGAGATTGACTCAGGGCGCTCGAGAGAGATCTTATCTCTAGTCAAGGTTGTCACGGTCACTCAAGAGAGATCTTATCTCTAGCCGAGGTTGACTCGGGTGCTTGGAAGAGATCATATCTCTAGCCGAGGTTGTCACGATCGCTCGAAAGAGATCTTATCTCTAGCCGAGGTTGACACGGTCGCTCGGAAGAAATCTTATCTCTAGCCGAGGTTGTCGCGATCACTCGAGAGAGATCTTATCTCTAGTCGAGGTTGGCTCGGACGCTCGGAAGAGTCTTATCTCTAGCCGAGGTTGACACGGTCGCTCGGGAGAGATCTTATCTCTAGCCGAGGTTGGCATAGACTTTGAGGCCTGATCTTTGACTTTGCTCCAATTAGGACGAGGTTCTCCTCCTATTTCTAACAGGCTATGGGGGCACATAAGGGCCATTGTCAGGGCCTCTCCCTCCATTCCATTCTAAATGAACGAGGCCGTCGACTTTGCTCGCATTAGGATGAGGTTCTCCTCCTACTCCTAATGGGTTGTTGGGGCACATAAGAGCTATTGTCAGGGCCTCTCCCTCCATTTCATTCTAAATGAATGAGGCCTTCGACTTTGCTCGCGTTAGGATAAGGTTCTCCTTTTTGTTCCTAACAGGCAGTGGGGGCACATAAGGACCGTTGTCAGGGCCTCTGCCCCCATCCCACTCTAAATGAATGAGGCCTTCGACTTTGCTCGCGTTAGGATGAGGTTCTCCTCCTATTCCTAACGGACTGTGAGGGCACATAAGGGCCATTGTCAGGGCCTCTTCCTCCATCCCATTCTAAATGAACGAGGCCTTCGACTTTGCTCGCTTTAGGAAGAAGGTTCTCCTCTTGTTTCTAACGGGCTATAGGGGCAACATAAGGGTTATTGTCAGGGCCTCCCCCGCATCCTATTCTAAATGAACGAGACCTTCGACTTTGCTTACGTTAGGATGAGGTTCTCCTCCTATTCCTAATGGATTGTGGGGGCACATAAAGGCCATTATCAGGGCCTCTCCCCCCATCCTATTCTAAATGAACGAGGCCTTCGACTTTGCTCGCATTAGGACGAGGTTCTCCTCCTATTTCTAATAGACTATGGGGGCATATAAGGGCCATTATCAAGGTCTCTCTCTCCATTTCGTTCTAAATGAACGAAGCCTTCGACTTTGCTTGCATTAGGATGAGGTTCTCCTTCTGTTCCTAACGGCTTGTGGGGGTACATAAGGACCGTTGTCAGGGCCTCTCCCTCCATCCTATTCTAATGAACAAGACCTTCAACTTTGCTCATGTTAGGACGAGGTTCTCCTCCTGTTCCTAACGGATATCTCCTACAGCTGAGGTTGTTGCGGACGCTCGGGAGAGATCTTATCTCCTACAATCGAGGTCGGTCCGGACCCTCTAGGGAGATCTTATTCTCCTACGGTCGAGGTTGATGCAGGCGCTTGGGGGAGATCTTATCTCCTGCAATCGAGGTTAGCTTGGACCCTTGGGGGAGATCTTATCTCCTGCAGCCGAGGTCGACCTGGACCCTCGAGGGAGATCTTATCTCCTACGGTCGAGGTTGTTGCAGGCACTCAGGAGAGATCTTATCTTCTACAGTTGAGGTTGGTCTGGATCCTCGGGGGAGATCTTATCTCCTGCAGTCGAGGTTGTTGTAGGCACTTGGAGGAGATCTTATCTCCTGCAGTCGAGGTTGACCCAAACCTCGAGGAGATCTTATCTCCTACGGTCGAGGTTGTTGTAGGCACTTGAGGAAGATCTTATCTCCTACAGCCGAGGTCAGCCCGGACCCTTGGGGGAGATCTTATCTCCTATGGTCGAGGTTGATATGGGCGCTTAGGGGAGTCTTATCTCTTGCAGCCGAGGTTGGCCCGGACCTCGGGGAGATCTTATCTCCTGCAGCCGAGGTTGACCCGGACCCTCGGGGGAGATCTTATCTCCAGTCGAGGATATGGAAGATATCTTATCTCCTATGATCGAGGTTGTTGTGGGTGCTCGAGGGAGATCTTATCTCCTGCAGCCGAGGTTGGCCCGGACGCTCGAGAGAGATCTTATCTCCTGCAGTCGAGATTGAAGGACTTTGACCGACTCATGTTAGGATGAGATTCTCCTCCTGTTCCTAACATGACAACTATTGATTGCTTCTTTCCTATCATCACATAGTTTTTGCATCAAGAAATAATATTATTGAAATGGTAGAATTTTACCGAAGGAAAGTTACTAGTAGCACGTCCCCAGATTTTCTATGTTTCAGGGTCGTGGGAGCGCTGTTCCTCCTAGTTCCTTCAGGTGGTAAGTCGCGGATCGGATGACCTCCTCTATCTCATGCTGGCCTTCTCAATTTGGAGCCAGCTTCTCTTGGCTTTGAAGTTGGGAGATGATGGCTCACCAAAATACTAAGTTCTTCTCGGACGTGGCGTCGATGATATGGGAGGTGGCCGACCTTTTTATTATTCCTCCATCATCAGAACCTTCCAGGGGGAGGGCCTCTTCATGCCCTTCTATCAGGGCTTCCTTGATGATGAGTTGGAGAAGTTTGGGCTGGCTCGTGCTTGGGGGGAGGTCATAAGCACGATCGAACATCTTTCCACCCTCCCATGAAATCTCTTGGGGGAGAACTTTATGCCTCTTTGTCGGGGCTTCCTTGATGATGAGCTCGAGGAGTTCAAGCTCGTAAATTGCACTTGAGGGAAGTCTGTGAGCACGATCAAACTTCACTCGACCCTCTATCAGCGATGGGTCTATTATACTTGTTCGTCCACCGCTCTTCTAAGGCTTCTTCGTCCTTCAACTTGAAGGCTTCTTCCGCACGGGCATATCCCTCGGCCCGAGCCAGCAGATCGATGAAGTCCATGGGATACTTCTTCTCTAGGGAGAATAGCAAGTCATTTTTCTGAAGGCTACCCTTGAGTGTGGCCATCGCAACTGACTGGTCTAGGTCTTGGACCTCCAATGTCGTGGTGTTAAATCGGGTGACATAAGTTCGGATGGATTCTTCCTGCTTCTGCTTGACATTCATCAGAAAATCGAACTTCGGCATGGATGTCGACTATTAATGAAATGAGCCATGAACTGATGGCTCATCTGATCAAAAGAAAAGATCATACCCAATTTCAACATTGAGTATCAGTTTCTCGCTGCTCCTTTAAGGTAGATGGGAAGGCTTGGTATAATATGGCGTCTGGTGCACCATGGAGTAGCACCATGGTCCGGAAGGCCTCTAGATGATCAACTGGATTAGAAGTTTCATCGTAGCTTTTGAATTGAGGGAGCTCGAAGTTCGGTGGGATGGGCTCTTGCATAATTCGAGGGGAGAAAGGAGGATCGGTATGGATGTCGTCAAGATGAGCTAGGGCGACGTGGTAAAGCTCCTCAATCCATCGGTCCATCTCTTGTAGTCTGTGATCAAGGGCGTCATCCTGGTTGCAGATTTTGGGGGGCTTCCTACTATAAATGGTGAAGGTCTCCTCCAAAGGAGATCCATAATTCGAACATGGATCCTCTGCTCTCTGTTTCTCCTTCTCAGGGATGATGGGTATGCTAGCTTGAGTACTCTTTCTTGGGATCGATTTTTGATATTCTGATGGCAGGTTTTTTGGTGGAGTCACCATCGGCGGCTGCTGCATAGCCTGCATTGCCTCCATGAGGTTATGAACCTGTTGGACAAGTAGGTTGAACTGCTTCACATCTACCATAGATACAGGTGGAACCTGAGTTGTCGGGGCTAAAGCAGGAGCAGAAGGGTCTGGATGGGATTGGGCCACAGAGGCCATCGATCGTCAGGTCGAAGCTCTCTTGGGAGGCTTTTTCTCTTGGAAAAAAACTCTGAAGAGGAAGGAGGGAGATCTCTGGAGAGAGAGATCGTCGCTGAGCACTTCTTTAAGAACAAGGGAGCCTCAAGAATAGAGGGCCCTTCCTCTAGCGCCAAATCTATTGGTGCAGAATCTGATTGATGTCAGATCGAGCTAGAGATGATGTCACCATCAGTGATCTGCAAAATAAAGTTCCATCCAAAGTCGATGGTGGTGGTTCCGGTAGGACCCTCCGATGATCAAGTTAGCTCTTCTGACCAACAGAAATGGAGTGCTCAGTAGTGAGAAGTGAGCTTAGAGTTTTAGAGGGGAGAAAGAGCTTAGAGCGAACATATCTGGAGGATCTCTTTCATAGATGGAGCTTGATTGATGGTGATGGCCATATCGCCTGATGCTGGGCTGCTCGAGGCTACATGAGGTTTGGTGCGGAGAGGATGGCATCGTCAGGTCGATAGTGACAACCATACCGTCCAGCAGTGGTGGGCCACTCGAGGTCTAGCGGAGTCAGTCATGGAGGGGGCGTCGCCTGTGGCAGACTGATGGTGACTGTTCGTCCAGATTTAATAGCCATTACTCTAAGAAAGCAGGCATTGATTTGTGGACTTTGGCATGCATCAATTCCAGAGGAGTTTGAACTCCTAAAGGAGTTCGGCCGAAGAAAAAGCTTAGAAGGAGTTCGGCTCTTGTAGGCGTCTGGTTGGAAGAGTGCGGAGGAAGTTCGATTCTCGTGGGCATTCGACTGGAGGACTGAAGGAGTACGGAGGGAGTTTGGCTCTCGTGAGAGTCCGATTGAAGCTCAATCGCTGAGGAGTTCGGTAGGTTGAAGAAGTTTGGCCACCAGGGAGTTCAAAAGAAGCTCGATCGCTGAGGAGTTCGGCAGACTGAAGAAGTTTGACTAAGATTCGATCGCTGGGGCTCTTCCGTGGCTATCGATTACATTAGGCTGAGCATTGGACTGAACTTTAGCAGGAGCGGGGTTTATCCCCAACATATACCATATTCAAAGAAAATAGAAAAAAAAATTATTTTTTTATGATGGCAACTCTATTGAAAATAGTGCCGTCACTAATAATTATTAGTGATGGCAACTCCGATCACTAATACTTTTTTTATCATTGCTAATAAATTTAATAAATAATTTTTTTCTTTTTTGCGACAGCAATGTTCGTCACTAATATGCCATCACTAATGCTAATAATTATGATAAATAATTTTTTATTATTTATGATGGCTATTTTTATCGTTAATAATGCCATTGCTAAAAAATATTAGCAACGATATTTGTCATCTCTAATACTTCTTGTGCCATCATTAATAAATTTAATAAATCAAAAAAAAAATTTGTGATGAAAATTTTTATCGCTAATGATCATTAGCATCGACTTTCATCGTTGCTAATAATCTTTCCACCATCACTAATAATTATAATAAATAAAAAAGTTTTATTTTTTTTATGGCTTATTTTTTGATTGCTAATACCGTTGGTAAAAAATTTATTAGCAATGGTGAATTTATTGTCGCTAATATCCATCACTAAAAGTTATTTAGTAGTATTAGCAATGGCAAAAGCTATCGCTAATAATAATTTTTAATTGCTAATAATCTTATAATTGAGTTAAAATAAAATTATTTTAGTATTAGCGATGGTCATTCGACATCCCTAATAATAATCTTTCATCTCTAATAATATTAGAACTAATATAAAAAATTAATTTTTACTAGTGACGCACTGTGCCATTGCTAAAAACCGAACTTGCTGTCGCTAATAATTTTTTTAGTTTTTGCAATGGTAGATTATTTGGTTGCTATTTATTGTCGGTAAAAATATTATTAGCGATAGCAAAATGCCATTGCTAATAAGTATCTACCATTGCTAATAATAATAAAATCTAATTAAAAAATAAAATTACTTTTTATTAGTGATGATAAAATATCATCGCTAATAATTATCTATCATCGATAATAATAATAAAATCTAATTAAAAAAATAAAATTATTTAGTATTAATGATGACTATTTATCATCGCTAATACTATCGCTAATAACTATAGTGATGGCATTATCATTGCTAATAACTATTAGCGATGGCTAAACTTTCTTCACTAAATTGTCGATAAAAATAGTTATTAGCAATGACAAAATTATCGTCGTTGATTCCATTGCTAATACCTATTATTAGCAATGGAATGCTATCACTATAGTTATTAGCGATTGCTAAACTTTCATCACTATAGCTATCGATAAAAATAGTTATTAGCAATGAAAAAATTATCATTGCTGATTTTTATTGCTAATACCCATTATTAGCGACGGCAAAAGTGCCGTTACTAATACTCTATTTTCTTATAGTGTAAGTAGCCTCACTATGAATAGCCAACACACTACAAGTCAGAGGGCCAGTCATACTACTGTAGTATCGAAAAAGATTATTGATGAGTGAGTAGATATCCAAGTTGTTTCTCATAATGGTCACACTCAGTATAAATTGTTCTCTAACAACCACCTATACTCTCACCCTTATGTCCTTACACTGCAGACTTAAGATCCATCTGCTCGGAAGGGAGCTGATCCATGCATCGATCTAAGTAAATCAATCACTATCCTTCGTGATGATCTTACAAAAGAAAAAATTTAGAAATTAACTACTAATAATGTATGTCTCAAATTCTCAACATCTTGAAAATACATAAAATCATTTTTATTAATTTTTAGAACAAATCATGGACACATAAACATATTGAAAATAAAAATATCTTTTGTTGATAATAAAGTTTTACAAGTACAAATACAAGTTCTAAAAATATAAATATGTCAAACAATATTGACTTTCTAGGGCATACATTCAACAAACTCCCACTTGACCAAAAGATAATTGGCCATAAACCTAAGACCCATCTTCTCAAGATGAGCTTTGGTGTTTTGTTGGTTGAGAGGCTTCGTCAGTGAGTCCACCATGTTCTGTGTGGAGTCGACTTTCTGCACCTCAACGAACTGCTTCTTGAAGTATTCACATATGATACAGAACCAAAAGAAATCATCAAAAAAAAGACACTTTCCCTATTTACAACTAGAAGAAAATAATGACTGGATATCGAACCATCTCCTGCCAATAATTTGTAGCACATGGCCTATGTGGCACCTTCTCATTTGGTTAACCACTATCGCTGATTAGACAAATCAATGCCACATTTCAAATAGGAGATTTTGAAATGATGTTCATTTAATTCCATCAAGATGGTTGAGCCATGCCACCTCATCTCTGATTCAGGAGTCGTGCATGATAAGTATCACAAATACACTAATAAAAGCATTAATTTATAAATTATTTTTTTTATTTTTAAAAAATTAATAATTTATTATCTTTTATAGGAAAAATGATTGCTAATGCAAAGAGCCCAATTCATAGATTAAAAGAACTCAAATTAGGAGCAAATTGGACTCAAATGATATAAAATAAAAGAGGATGCATGCGGTATTACAATAAAAGAAGAAACTATTTAGGGAGTTCTCGTAGGACATATGTGGCAATTTAAAGAAACAAAAGTTTCTTTTTGGAAAAGAAGAATACTTCATGCGACTCATGGAGGGTCATGCACCGAGTCTTCACGCGGTCCATGGTGAGCGGAGATGGTTTTGCATGATCGTGCGATTGAGATGGCATTGGATATGAGATTGAATGGCTAGGATTCCTCCATACCATATTCTATAGTGGTGGTCCATAGTTTAGGCACGATCCAGCAGCTCAGAACTTTCCAATGGCATGATCCAACAGCTAAGAATCGTAGCTGGTCTAATTGAGTTTGGAGGCAATTTTGCATGATTCGATGGTCCAAATCTCTCCCCTGCATAATCCGATGGTCCAA
Organism: Cocos nucifera; assembly: GCA_006176705.1. NCBI lineage: Eukaryota > Viridiplantae > Streptophyta > Magnoliopsida > Arecales > Arecaceae > Cocos > Cocos nucifera. Next base: position 110,877 of record QRFJ01001696.1, read on the forward strand.
ATCTCTCCCCTGCATAATTCGATGGCTAGCAAGGATTCAAGCATTGATAAAAATAGATTTTGGATGATTTTTTGGGGCATTTGATGGAGAAAATAGATTTTGGATGATTTTTTGGGGCATTTGATCTCCATCTGATGGCTGTAGTGATCTAGGATTGATTCTATCAACAGGCGGCACCCTATTTGAGTTGTTTCAGAATTGTAATCAGACTTTTATCCAAACTCTTCATGGAAGCTCCCTCTCCACTCTATTTAAAGGACCCGATCGAACAAAGCATGGTATCTTTGATCTGAAGAAAGGGATACAGTACAAGGTGGGAGGCATAGCTTGGGTTGAAGGCTGCTTAGCAAAGGGTATTGAGAAGAAGAGCTTGTTTCCTAAACCATCTTCATGCCAACACCAATCTAAGACCACAATCAAATCCAAAGAGGAAGAAGAAGAGAAAGCCTAGCATGCTCCAAGAAGTTTGAAGGAAGAATGAGAGATCATCAATCATCTTCCCAACAAGGCTGCACCAATCAAACTTCAACCCTTTATTCTAGTTTTTATTTACTTTCTTGCTTTTTTTAATTTTTCTATATTTAAATTCTAAATTTTAATTAAAGAAAAATTTATTTTTATGCTCTTTAAATTTCTATTCTTTTACTTTTATTTCAAGTATTGTTCTTTATTTTTATTGCAAGTAGAAGTTAAGATCTAGATAGTAGATCTTAGTACCAAGCTATTTTTCAGCACTTTTAATTTCTATTTTTTGACTTTAATTACTGCTTCAAATCTTTTCTTTTTTTTTATAAAAATCAAAGATTATAAATCAAAATACTACCTTCTTTATGGATTCGACTTGACTCGCTACTTTTTATATATTTTTAATTATTTAATAAGTTAGAATTAAACTGATAAACATGGTATCCTAATAATAACTCCGCGCTTTATCAAGTTTTTGGCACTATTATCGAAGAAGTCATGAATATTAAAATTTTTGATTTCTAATATTTTCTTTTTGTGAATATAGCTTACTAACTTTTCTTATTTTCTTTATAGAAAAAGAAAGAAATAGAACAAAAAAAAGAAGAAAAGGAAGAGAGCTTTCAATTTTGCTTAGTGAGATCAATCCTAACCCTAGACCTCTTTCCTTTTTAGCATTAGTTGCTTTCTTTTTCACATTAATTTAAAAAAAACCCACTTAAACCTAAATAAAAACTTCATGACAAGAGTAGAAATCCTAATTACTTAGAGCATCCATCATTTAGATTTATTTTATTATATTTATTTTTGGTGATTGCTAGAGACAAGGTCAACCATTCAAGTTTAATTAGTTTCATGCATCTAATTTAGTTGCATAGAACCTCTTGTTTGAAATTGGTTGTGTATATTCATTTCAAATCAACTTAAGGATAACACCTATAAATAAGATAAGGTGAAAATTTTATCATCCTTCCTTAGCCCAAAAATAATCAACCAGCATCCCTTATTAACCTAAGCCTAATTAAAACTAATTAGACATCGACCCTTAAGAAACTCGAGCTCACTAGGATAAGGAGCCCTAAGAGTTGGACTGGATTAGGATTGGTTAGTTTGATTGGTGTTTAAGGTAAGTGATTTAGAGATCACATTCTAAAAGAAGGTGGTTACTTAATCAATTCTATTAGCTTACCGACCAATTTAATTGGTATCCAAGAAAAGAAATGGAGGACCTCCACCAACCTTACACTTATTTGGCCAATTGAGTGGCTGATCTTATATCTAGAGGGATTAAATATGATCTTAATAGTTTGGAGCTGTCTGGATCTAGGACAATCCTTAGACAGGATTGATTGCTGACTAATAAACCTAGCCAACTAATTCTTCTCTCTCTTTTTAGCTTTAGGACTCTTTAGGTTCTCTTATTTAGAACTCTTTTCTCTCTTTCTTCTTCTTTTCTTCTCTTCTCTTTAAAATATATATAAAAAATAAAATAAAATAAAAATAATAAATAAAAATAATACATATATATATATTAATTTTTTTTGAACCACATATTAGGGTTGCACTAGTACATGTACAGTAGGAGATCGTTGTTTCCTGACTTAGTTGAACCCAATCTTGAAATTGAATGACTGATCCACATTAAACTTGATAATCAAATGGCTGAAAATCCTGAAGAACCACCTAGGCAGATGAAGAAATACTTTATTTTTTTCACCTATAATCCATCGACTTGTATCCACTTACCTGATATTTCTACAAGCCATTATGGGATTAAGTCGACCATAATCCAAATGCTTCCATCTTTTCATGGAAACATGAATAAAAATTCTTATAAGTATCTAGATGAATTTTTAGAAATCTACTCTATGATAAAGATCCAAAATTTTACTGATGATGCTTTTAGACTAATCTTGTTCCTTTTTTCAATAAAGGATAAAGCCAAGTACTAGCTTGGCATAATAGGAAGACCAATCCAAACTTGGACTGAAATGCAATATGAGTTTTTTAAAAAATTAAATCCTATAGGTTGAACCAATACCATGAGATGAGCCATCACTGAATTTGCTCAACTTCTTGGAGATCGAATCATGAGTTATGGAAGAGACTTAAGGAACTTCTTAGAAAATGCCCACACCATGGTCTATCTAAGTGGCAAATTATTTAAGTTTTTTATGAAGATTTAAGAGATCAATATAGACAGATGGTAGATGCATTTTATGGAGCTACATTTATGAGCAAGAGTAAGGATGAAGTCTATATCTTATTTGAAATCTTGAGTGAAAACTCAATCAACCATGCTTCACTATCTTGCTATGAAAGGTTGATGCTTCACTAAAAGTGGGTAGGAATCTATGAGTTTAAACATGTATCTAGAATTTAGTTCTATAGCTGACTTGAACGTGATAGCTCAGAAATTAGATAAAATTAATTTTTTTGTCCAAAAATTAGATCAATTTCTAATCCTAGGTCAACAATCTCCTACACATTTCATATCACCTTCTAATTACTAGAAGATTTATTTTATCTATGCTAGCCTAGCCCATCATATGAGTGAATGTCCCATGGTTGCATAATTTTTATGTTTTATCAAAGAACAAGTCCAAGCAGCACAAGGCTACTCTAAGCCGGTTAGTGATCCATTCTCAAATACATATAACTAAGGTTGGAGTAACCATCCTAATTTTTCTTGGAAATCCTGATAGACTTAGGCTCAAACCCAAATTCCACTTTATAGAACTTCCAAAATAGTCACTAATACTAGAATTATACCTATAATAAAGGTCAGCCTAATCAGTTTATCCAGCCACTATATTATAATCAGCTATCATACTCACCTCCTCAATAGACCAATCTAGCCGATGATAGGTTTAATCAACTTCAACAACTGATTATGACTCTATAGTAATCCATCGTCAGGCTAAAAATACAAATAGGATAGTTAGTTAAGTCTACCATGAGGAGAGAACTAGATCAATTGCCAAGCCAATCGATAGTAAATCATAGAAACGATCCATCCAATATCCACCAACCATCTGGACCTAGTCATTGATCCAATGTCCCACCTAAGAATCTCCAATTTGAGAATGCTAAAGCAATTTCTAAGCTTAAAAGTGGTAGAATTCTTAAGGATCCATACCAAGACCAAGTTAGAAAGGCTAGTACTAATGCTAGCTAAAATAAAAATATAGAAGAAGAGGTTAGTACTGAGACTAACCACATAGAAGAACTTGGGTCCGAAATTGGTATTGATGCTGGTTTCAATCTAGGTGAAGATAAAGAAAAGAATAGAATAGATGAGTTATCCGAGATGTATAAATTTAGAGTCCCATTCCCTTTAACCCTAGAAGCCAATTCTTCTCACAAAAAGCAAGGGGCATGCAATGAGGAGCCAATGAAATTATTTAAGCAAGTTCATATTAATCTACCTCCAGAATTGAAGTCATCTTTAGTAACATCTGAGTATGAATGTTTAGAACCTAATGACACCCTCCCGATATCCATTACATCGAACTTAACCCCTAACTTAAAAACTCAATTTATGAGCAGTTTAGAAAAATAAATAGAAAAAATTCTTGACAAACAAGGATTTAAGAATGGGGTCACAAACTATCTTTCCAAAATTAGCAACAAGTTGATGGAATTTATCAATAAAGGGATTGCAAGCTATCTTTCTAAGATTGACAATCCAAAATTCTTAGAATTTATCAATCCAATATTCGACATAAGATAGGTAGAATCATTAAAGTCTAGCTGAAGACATTAAACTTAGTACTCCTGAAAGGCAACCCAGATCTTTATAGTTTAATTCTATTTTTTTTAGTTTATTTAGGTTTTACTTCAGGTGCTTCGGTGAGGTCTATATTGAATAAGTTGAAGGGAAATCCAAACCTTCAAGACCATGCTAGACCAAAATACATTGAGTTAGGTATATTCTTTCATATCCCTTATTGCATCCTTTATTTTTCTTTCTTCATTGAGAATAATGTCGATTAAGTTAGGAGAAGCATAATTAAAAAATTTAAAAAGTTCTCAAAAAATTAGTATTTAGCATTTAAGCCAATTATGCTAAGGAATCGAGTTAAATCAAGCATTTTTTTTAAAAAAATTGATACACAGATTAGATAGTTTATGAGATACTAAGGGATCAAGTATTAAGAAAATTTAATAAAGAGTTAAGTCTTAAATATAAATAATTTTTTCTTGAGCATTTCTGATTTTTTCTATTAGCATCAAAGAAGAGTTTACTTTTTATGGACTTGTATAGGATAATTATATATTTCCTCATAAAAATTACTTTTAAAATAAAATAGCTTTTAAGTACTTCTCACTGAATAATCAGGCCTCTTTACCTAAGCAAGCATTCAGTTTCAGGTCCAAAGATGGGAAGGGCAAAGAAGCTCATTGTAAAGCTAGTCTTAACTTATAGCCTATTTGATTTGAGCTAGTATGTTCGAGGGTTATTTTATACATAGTGCTCTAAAGCCAACTAGTTTAGGAGTTATTGATCCAAAGCTCGCTACATAGATCGAATAGAAAGCTTAAGAGATTAAGACACTTGATAAGTGGTATAAATATATTAATAAAAATATTAAATTATAAAATAATTAATTTTATTTTTAAAAAAATAATATTTTTATTTATTTTTTATAAGAAAGAAGTTTACTAATGAGAAGAGCTTATTTTTTTGATTCAAACAATAAATTTGAAGCAAAATAGATTTAAAATGAGCCTGGAATCAATTTTTAAAGAAAAAATATAAAAGAAATTAATTAAAGCCAGTCGGTCCAGACCAAATTGGTTTAGAAAACTAGCTCAATTGGCTTGGTCCAACTGCTCGCCTAAATTGCCTGGCCCACTGACGTTGCAATGACATCAGAAAATATCATGGCGTACCATGAGCCGCTACAGTGCAAGGGCAAGGGCAAAATCGAGATTTCATAAGGAGCTACGCAATCTGATTGGTTGGAAACTTGGTGGTCTATGGCAATACCCAGTTTATGATTGGTCTATGCATGTGGATGACCATGATTAAGGCACGATCAGACGGATAGGAGAGGAGTCGATGAAGATCTAATGATGGGCGTGAATTCTAGTTTTTGTTCATCAACCCAAGCATCTTATAAGCCTGATCGAATGGCCCAAATGCATTTCTCAGTGGGATTCGATGGTTGGGGTTAAAACCAACTTGATCTGGGAATTAAAATATGATTTTTGGAGATTTTTGATGCATTTGATCTACATCCAACGGCCAGAAATGAATAGGGCTCTATTTGACTTATTCCAGGTTTTAATCCTGATTTCTTCAGGATTTCTTACCGAACTCTCCTCCCTACTCTATTTAAGGGCCTATTGAGAAAAAAAAAATAGAGGTAGAATAGCAGATATAGAAATAGAGAGAGTTAGATAGTAAAATAAAAAAAATAGAGGAGAGGTGGTCAAAGATATAAGCAAGCGTTTTGATCTAAGAGAGGATTTGATTAGAGAAAGAGTCTTCTTCCTTCATTCTTTCTTCTTCGTGGCTCATCTTCCACATCCAGCACATCTACTAGTAGCTCTTCTCCTTCATCATATTCTCCACGCCAAGAGCAACGGACGGCAAAAATTCAGCAACAAGCAAATTTTTATTTGAATTTTCTCATACTTTTTATTTTATTTACTATTTTTGTTATTTTTATCATGAACAATTTTTTTTTACTAAGGCTAAGATGTAGCCACTCTTTTGATGCAATATTCAGTATGATTTGATTTTAGTATTATTTTGTTCATGAGGAGTATATAAATCTATGCTTAATGCTTTTAGATTACTAACCAACTTCTAATTGATTTGATGGACATAGATGATACGGACCAAGTATGTCTATGTCAATACTTCTTAATTTATATACCTTATATTTTTGAATCGAATTAAGATTCATATGTATGTAGAAATTTTAGTGCACTTTGGATGCAATGTATTTTAATTAGAGGGTTTCATAGAAATTAATGTATCAATATTTATTTAAATTATACCTAGATTAAAAGGTGGTTAAAAAATATTGATAGTTTTGCTATTCCTGGATCAAAAGATAGTGAATATCATAGGAGAGTCCATCATCACATAAAATAAAATTAATCTAATTTGCATGATTACTTGAATATTATATTGATTGAGTTGATGAACCGATTGCCTTAGTATCCCACTGCTCTTGAATTCAATCCTAATAGTTATATCCTCTTTATCTTCTTATAATTTATTAATTATTTCTTTATTTCTTCTTATTTTCTTTACTTCTTATAAATTGATTCTTTAAATAAAGTCTAGAAAAGAGTTTTTCAGTACTTATTTTTCAATGCTGTAGGGACGATACTCTAATCACATATTTTATTACTTGATCGACTGGAGCACTTGCCATAGCGATAGATTTGCATGCATCAACACTCAATAATGGTACAATATTAAAGAAAAAATATTAGTTTTTCATCAAATTATCAGATTTCATTATCTAAGTAAGCAATGATATTTATATCAAAAAGTGGATAATATGAATAAATTTTTTTTAATAAATAAAGGATGGAAGTAATAATACACTTGTCTATATGAGAGTTCGATGATTTAGAAATAAAGATAGAGGCAATTTAAAAAAAGTTCAGAGATGGTTTAATATTTTTTACTTAATTTTTATGTTGGTTAAGTACTAATACCTTAATGACATACCTTACTTATGCTCTACTGAATATCAATGGTTCTTTTGAAAATTGCTAGGTAAAATTCAAAACTCTAAGCTAGAAGATATCTAAAATTAAATTCTTGTTTTATTCGAAGATGAGCAAAGTTCATGTTGGGTGTGTGATAAGTATCACAAATATATCAATAAAATCATTAATATATAAATTAATTTATTTTTATTTTTAAAAAATTAATATTTTTTATTTTTTATAGGAAAAATGATTATCAGTGCAAAGAGCCTGATTCGTAGATTAAAAGAACTCAAATTGGGAGCAAATTAGACTCAAAATAGATATAAATAAAAGAGGATGCATGTGGTATTATAATAAAAGAAGAAACTATTTAAGGAGTCCTTGCAGGACGTATGCAGCATTTTTGAGAAACAAAAGTTTCTTTTTGGAAAAGAAGAATACTTCACATGGCTCGTGGAGGGTTATGAGCTAGGTCTTCATGCGGTTCATGGTGAGTGGAGATGGTTTTGCACGATCGTGCGGTTGAGACAACACTAGATACAAGATCAGATGACTAGGACTCCTCCATACCATATGCTACGGTGGTGGCCCATAGTTTAGGTGCAATCTAGGGGCTCAAAGCTTTCCTATGGTGCAATCCAATGGCTAAGAATCATAGTCGGTCTGAAGGAGTCTGGAGGCAATTTTGCATGATCCGATAGTCTAAATCTTTTCCCTGCATAATTTGATGGCTAGAAAGGACTCAGGCACTAATTAAAATAGATTTTGGATGATTTTTTGGGGCATTTGATCTCTATTCGATGGTTATGGTGATCCAAGATTAATTCTATCAGCAGGAGGCACCCTATTTGAGTTGTTTCAAATTTGTAATCCACCTTTTACCTAAACTCTTCATGAAAGCTCCCTCTCCACTCTATTTAAAGGATCTGGTTGAACAAAGCATGGTATCTTTGATTTGAGGAAAGGGATACGGTACAAGATGGGAGGCATAGCTTGGGTTGAAGGCTGCTTTGAGGCAAAGGATGCTGAAAAGAAGAGCTTGTTTCTTATGACATCTTCATACCAATACCAATCTAAGATCAAGATCAGATCGAAAGAGAAAGAAGAAGAGGAAACCCAGCATGCTTTAAGAAGTTTGAAGGAAGAATAAGAGGTCATCTACCATCTTCCTAATGCGACTACGCCAATCAACTTCAACCATTTATTCCAATTTTTCTTTACTTTCTTGCTCTATTTAATTTTTTTATATTTAAATTTTAAATTTTTAATTAAAGCAAAATTTATTTTCATGCTCTTTAAATTCTCGTTCTTTTACATTTATTGCAAGTATTGTTCTTTATTTTTATTGCAACTAGAAGCTAAGATCTAAATAGTAGATCTTAGTACCAAGTTATTTTTCTATACTTTTAATTTTTATTTTTCAACTTTAATTACTTCTTGAAATTTTCTTTTATAAAAATCAAAGATTTCAAATCAAAACACTATCTTCTCTATGGATTTGATCCAACTTGCTACTCACTATATATTTTTAATTATTTAAGAAGTCAAAATTAAACTAATAAACTTGGTGTCCTAACAATAATGTGATGCTCTATCAATGCGCATCCCATTAGTTAAAGGATTTTTTCATATCCTCAGCCTAAAAGAGTAGATATACTCCCTTCGTCCGACCAAAGCTCAGACTCGAGAGTAGGGGGCATGTGCCAATCTATGTCGTGATGACATCCAGTTGGCACATCAAATCAAAATTCAAACACCTGCCAAACGATATCTGTTGCAAAGCTAATAAGGCAACAATAATTGCCATGTCTCGAGGATCTCGAATGATAATCTCACCATCTTGTACAAACTTTGCCTTGATCAAGAGGGACTGTGCCAACCGACTTACCAACTAGCGCTCTAGTCTTGCATCCATAAGATGGCAAAAGAGGATCCCTAAAAAAGTATGATATTATTCTAACTCTCATGATCCTCCATTTATTGAATGAGATTCTGACTTGAACATTGGAGGATCCTCATCAAAGTAATTTTTGATCAGAACTTTTATGTAGGTCTTATCCTTGGGAGTCTCATCTAGCCCATCCACTCCACCATCTCGGTATTAAGCAAATTGTTGCACCAACAATTACCATTGTCATCTATCTGCTACTTTCTTGCTAAGCCATATACTTTTCAAGGAAAAAGTGTATGCCCTATTATAATATAGCAAGATATAAGGATAGCAAGATAGTATGCCCTACTATAGCAAAATAGGATATCTTGCTGCTATATATCTTGCTTCATAGATAGACTTTTAATATTAATAAACTCTCTATTAACAGCTAGTTTATTTTGAAAACAAACTTTGTGACTACTTCATTAATATTGCTCATAATTATTTTCTCAATATTACTTATGTGACTAATGTTTTCTTTTGAATATATTACAAAATGGATTGTGTAACCCTTGCTATTATCATGGTAGAAAGTTTATTGACAAGGCTAGATGCACTGAATATGTTGGAGGGAATGTGGCTTATTATGATATCTATGACACAAATAGCTTATGTTATGATAAGTTATAGGATATTATGGAGAAGCTGTGCATGGATAAAGTTGTAAAATTAGTTTCTAAGGTTTTTGTTCTAAATGATAATCAAGGAATGAGGCTTGTGTATAAGGATAGTCAACTTCAGGGAATGATAAAGCTTGCATTAAATACAAGAGAATATCTTCATGTTTATGATGAGCATTAAGAACTAATCAATAAGCCAATCATGGAGAGACCTAGGACTAGAAGTATCGCTAAAATGATTTTGGAGAACTAAAGCCTAGAACCAGTGAGAAGCAAAGAAATTGGTGAGCAGGCAGAGAGGGGCACAGTCAACAAAGTAAGAACCGAGCAAAGTTAGCAAGTGGTGATAAACAAAGGAAAAATATAGTGCTTGACAGACCTAGGGATAAAAAGATTACTGAGGAATCTTCAAAAGATGAAGAGTATATCCCATTCATTGATAGTCGAGAGGAAGAGAGTGATGACAACTATACAGATATTGAGCTATTAACTGATGATGAGAAGTTGATAGCTATGAGGGGTAAAGTAAAGGAAGTAAAGAATAAGAATAAGAAAAGAATGATGAGGTGTAGAAGAAGGAGCCACCATTTATGGATGAGATTACATGACTAAGTATTGCTGCTCCATTGGATGAAGTTGAAGAGCAGGCTGGGTATGATAGTGAGTATGATGATTCATCTAAATTTGATACACCTGAATCAACTCCTAAGCATGTGGTTGGTGAGCTTATAAGGAGAAGAAGTGGGTTTATTCTAATCCTAAAACTGACATGTAGGATGTAAAATTTTATAAAGGTATGACATTCAATCCTATAGAACATTTTAAAGATGCTATGATCAATAATAGTTGTAACACCCCATCCCTAAATTTGGATGATGGTGCTACATCCCACCCTTACTAAGAGTAAAGAGCTATACTTTATCCTTAAATAAGGGCAAAGAGGATTTCTAAATTATAACTAAGCTGAATTATAATATCCTTTAATAATCTACCAAAATAACTGTCTCATTATACTTATCATTTAACAACACCAAACAAATCATCTCAAGGTTTTATATATTGAACTGAGTTTAATATATATAACTTTATAATAGAATACATCCAGTTATTTATTACTTTAAGGACATAATTTATATCCCAGAACTTAACCAAAAGTGATGCCCTCACAACTAATATATATATAAATAATCCAAAATGCTGCTATAAAAGTCTTCTTATGCTGATATTGAGCTAAGATACTCCCATTTTCTAAGAAAAGAAAAACATAAAATAACATAATGAGACTAATATCCCAGTGAGTGTATCCACTATCAATGGAAAACTTACTATAATTTTTATATTACCATGTATGGTATGTACCCATAAGCTTCTAAATAATTGAACAAAATACATATGAATCACATTAAAAAAGTTTTGTAAAGCACAAACCTTTGCTTATCACTGGTAATACCACAACAATATATTTTCATAGGATTTCTTATGAGCAATTGCACCACAACCACATTCTCATATGAGCAATCACATCCTGACACACTCTTATATGGGTAATCATATCACAAGCACATTCACATATGGGCAGTCCCTCCCTGACACACTCTCATATGGGTAGCCAAATCATATTCACAACCATATCCATATTCATAACCATATTCTCATATGAGTAGTCACATACTGACATACTCTCATATGGGTAACCATACCACAATCACATTCACATATGAGCAGTTACACCCTGACACACTCTCATATGGATAACCACACCACAATCACATTCATATATGAGCAATAACCTCTGGATACACTCTCATATGGATAACCACATCATGATACACTCTCAAATGAACAGTCCTGTCATGACACACTCTCAAATGAGCAGTCACAAGATATCATAAATGTCAATAAGCATTTATGACACATAAACCAAAAGTCATCTATATAAGATATTAAACCATATAAGAGATCCCTGCAATACCTTTAAACATACTAATGCTGTGCTATTCAAACTATGCATATACTTACCTGTTTATGAAACACACAAGAGCTATCCAAAATCCTTCCTATTTCAATGTTTCACAAAACATATATATAGATAACAACATAAGCTATAAAATATCAAAAGACTATCTTGCTTTTCAATTAACTATTTTGCATAGCAAAGTATATTAAAATACCATAGATAGAAGGAATTCACTCACCTCAATTGGCTACTAGCAAATTGGCTTGCTCAAGCACCTTCCCAATTCCTTTCTTTCCCTCAACAACCAGAATTTTGCTACTGCCAACATAGATCTTTCTTCTTCTCCAAACAAGCTACTTATCTCCTTCCATCCAATTGTTCACCAAACACCTCTTCCTAACTAATTTTTCTTTGATTTCTAACTAAAAATAGGCCTTTTCTAGCTCTCTTCCCTTCTCTACCCTTTTAGGTTAACTAAAGAACTCAGAACAACAAAAGAGTAACTGGTGGCTTTTATTTTAGAAAAAGAATAAACTAGAAAGAAGATTTGCTAGGTGTCACTTCATAAAGAAAGCCAACACATCTCTTCCTCTCTCTTCTAGTTATATGGCACAACCCAAGGAAGCCACCTATTAAGTTTTTTCTAAAAGAATCTATCTAAAAATCTACTTTTAAAACTTCACAGCTAGTACCGCTTTTCTATTCTACTAATCGAGCTGGCTCGATCCCAAATTAGATAAGCTCAAATATCACTCAGATCAGCTCAAACTCAAATCGAGCTAGCTCTTTAGGAAGATAGATGCTAATTTCTATAGTCTTAGACTCGGGCTGGCTCGATTTATTTTATTATTTATTAATTTTAAAATATAAATATAAATAAAAAATATTTTTCTATTTGAAATCAATAAAAATATTAAAAAAATAAAATTCTTAAGAATAAGATATCAAAACTTGGGTCCTAGTTCAAAATTTTTCAAGTCCAAAATTTTTAAATTTTTTTTCTTAGAACAAATAGGTCAAAGAATTTTAAAATTTATTAAAAATTATTTTATAACTCACCAACACCTAAGAATCAATTATTACTAATTTTATCTCAAGAAGATATATATTTTATGTAGCCCTCCATATAGGTGCTAGTTTTCAGACTTAAAAAAATTTAAGGATTTACATGGTAGATAGTCACAATTTATGGTCATATGGCTTCAATAAACTTTGATAAGATAAGTTTAATTCAAAGTAGTTTATAATTAAGATTAAGTTACTTAATATACCATAAATAAATTTGAAACTGGAATGTTACAATAGTATAGCACCGAGATATGATGTGAGGTTTGTGAAGAAAGAGGCTACTAGAATAAAGGTAAAATGTATATATAATGGTTGTCCATTCAGAATATGATGTTCATATGAGAAAAATATTGATAAATTTTAAATTAAGGCTTATGTTGATAACCATAGATGTATAAGAAGCCACAAGAATAGTCAAATGATGGCTAGGTGGATTGCAAGGAAATTTCAAGAAAAACTTAGGGTGTGTTCTGATTACAAGCCTAAGGAGATGAAGCATGATACTAGGATTATATTTGAAGTTGATGTAAGTATGACTAAATGTTGAGAGCTAGAAAAATAGCTTTAGAGACTATTAGAGGGTCTCATAAACATTATGGTAGACTACCTGACAACTGTGAAGAGATCAAAAGAAGTAACAAGGGGCTAATAGTAATCATGAAGACTAAGAGGTCTACTGATGGTTTATAGTTTTAGAGATTGTATATTGATTTTGAACCTCTTAGGAGAGAATTTTTGGGAGCTTGCAAGACTATATTTGGACTTGATGGTTGTTTTTTGAAATAGGTTCATAAGTGTGAGCTTCTAGTTGTAATTGGTAGAGATGCTAACAATCAAATATTTCCAATTGCATGGGCTATAGTAGAAATAGAATGCAAGGATTCTTGGAGTTGGTTTATTAATCTCTTGGCGAAAGATCTAGGGCTCAGAGATGATCTAGGTTGGACTGTTCTTAGTGACCAATGAAAGATAAACTTCAATCATTATCTTATACATGAACATCATGCTTACCTTTTGATAATTATACTCATTTTTTATTGTATGTTATATATAGGGATTAATTCAATCAATCAGTAATTTATCGCCACGTGTTGAGCACAAGCATTGTGCAGGGCATATATATGAAAATTGGAGGAAGAAACACAAGGATGGGGTTCTGAAATTCACCTTCTTTAAGACTGTAAAGTGCATAATAGAGGTAGACTTTCTGGATGTTCTGGATGATTTAAAAGAGTTATCTAAAATAGCATGGAGAAAATTCATAGATGCAAATCCAAGGAAATTTATCAAAACCTTCTTTAGTTCATTTCCACATTACGATGTCATTGACAACAATAAATTGGAGACCTTCAATGGTTGTATATTTCAAGCAAGGAGAAGCCATTGATTGAGATATTAGAAAATATATGGAGGGCATTGATAGTTCGAATGGTAAAGAAAAAGAAAGATATTGAGAAGTGGCATGAAAAAATTTGCCCTCAAATTCAAGAGAAGATAGAGAGAAACAAGTTAGAGAGCATATGGAGTGAGGTAATTTATAATCATGATAGGAAATATAGAGTCACATGCAAGGAGCAGTCTTATGAAGTCAGCTTGGCTGATAGGAGATATGCATGCAATGAATGAAACCTAATAGGCATACCATGCAATCATACTATATTTGCTATATGGCATAAGCATGATAATGTGGAGGATTATGTGCCAGGGTGTTATACAAAGGATGCATGGAGAAATTGTTATGAGTTTGTCCTTTAACCTATCAATGAGGAAAGTTATGGCCTAGAATTGGTGCAGAGGCAGTACTACCTCCACCATTGAGAGTAATGCCACGTAGGCCTATAAAGAATAGGAGGAAGGATCAGTATGAGGAGTCCAAGCATCCTTATAAGCTTTCGAGACATGGAAGATAGATGACCTATTAGGTATGCTTCCAAAGAGGGCATAACAAGTAGGGATGCCCCAATAGAAGTGATTTATCAACAATTGGGTCTCCACTAAAGAGGCCTAGAGACAGGCCAAGCAAAAATCAAGTTCTTACAATGAAAAAATTTGTCTCTCTAACATGCATTATTATTTTCTTTATTATCTAATAATGTTTACTTTTCTTATATTAGATTATATCTAGTGGAGCCACTACATAAAGATGAGCAAAACTACCAATAAAGAGAATAGGAGGGCAATTAGCTACTATTGGAACTCCTAATTAGTTGCATCCTGAAGGCGCTACTAAAACGAGGAAGAGGCCAAGACAGAAAATGCTACTCAAGGGTTATGGACTATATGTCTCACCGAATATTGGGAAAAGATTTTTGTGGTAAGCTTTCTATCATATTGAGTTATGTAATGTCATATAACTAATTTATAGGTGGATTGCATTTATAAGGACCAAGTAGGATGAGGTACATTAGTGGAAGAAGTGCAACTCAAGTTGCCATGTGTTCACTAAGAGCTCATGTAGATGCTAGAAGGAGAAACTACAACAAAGGATCTACTCATTCATTGTCTGATCAACCACAAACTTAGGGTAGTAGTGTTGGTAACATTAGTTGATATACTTGTTAGATGCTATTGTGGAAGCACTCTGGAAGAAGAATATTATTTTTGGTTACCTAGATCAATAGTTGTTTTCTAAGTACTAGATGTAGATGTTAGATTTTGTTACTCTGTATGAGGGAAACAATGTATTAAGTTTCAATATTTGGCTGTTATGAAATAGTTTTTTTTTTTGTTAAATGTTAAATATTCACTTAATGTTAGTTTAGTATCAAGACAATGTAAATTAAAAGAAAATTGACAGGCATTCTAGGCATATTTTAAAAACTTTTTAATACAAAAATAAAAGATTAAATATTTTAATCTATTTTATATGCTTAGGATCAGATCTAAAATACCTATCTAAGGATCTATAAGATAAAATAAAGTATTCATAAAAATCTAAAATATAAAAACATCAACATCAATCATATCAATGTAGAAACCTAGATCTAACTTTTAGATCTAACAGCTAACGTTCAGAACCTTATACCTGATCGTAGGTCGCTGATCTCTACTATTGAAACTTTTAGATATGAAGCTCTGGTTATCATTTGTAGCTGCATAGGATGTTCAGCCTCTATAGATTGTCCACTGGAAGTCCTACACTAATTCGATCTTTCGAGACTGCTAGATCGCATGAAGATCGTATGACGGGCAGATCTTATCTCTTCTCATTCTTTGAATCTCTTGAACTTTTCAAAGTCAAAAATGAGACACTGGATGATGAAGGAAAGAGGAAGAATAATAAGAAAAACTATTTGCTTTCAAGTTTTTCTTTTTTCCAAAAATAAAACCCTAGATCAGGGTTTGATCTCTCACCCTAGAGAAGCTTGTTTTCTTCTCTCTTTCTCACATGTCTTAGAGGCTTTCCTCTCTGAAACCTCATGCCCCCAGGTCCCTTCCACCCCCTATCTCTCTAAATTTCATGGTAAAAACATTTGGAGTTGGTGCACAAAAGGAGAGAGGCTTAAATAATATAGGTGGCAGCAACTGGATGGAACTAGGTTTAGTTGTTTTCCTCCAATCCAAACTCTTTGGATTAGAGTTTAAAACCAACCAAACTCTATCCAAAAGTGGGCATGGAAAACATCTGGACATGAAGCCTCTCTTTACAAGTAAATCAATATTTGTGTGAGAGATATTGGTCTGAGAAACAAGGTTGCGCAAGGAGATGTGGCGCATGAAGGAAGTCCAACTAGTTTGGACTCTTTAATTTCCATTTGGTTCCAACTAGATTAGAACCAATTTAACAAGATTAAATCCAATAATTAGGTTCTAAATTGAATTAATTAAATTTTAATCAAATCAGAATTTGATTGAGTCAAAATCTTGATCAAATCAAGAATCAATCTTCCTTAGTAATTAGGTCATCTCATAACCTAATCGGATCAAACCAAATTGAATCAAATTCAATTAGATTTCATCCAAACTTTTTTGCTCAATCAAATCGTATTAATTAGCAATTTTATTGCTATCTAATCCTCCAATGATAGAGTCTCAGTTGAATAGGACTCCTGATCATAGAGTCTCCATCCAGTGGGACTCCTAACCTTAGAGTCCCCATCTAGTGGGACTCTTCATCATAGAGTTTCAGTCAAGTAGGATCCTAGAGTCTTAGCTCAGTGGTACTTCTAATCACTAAGTTTCAATCTAGTGAGACTCTTAATCATAGAGTCCTAGTCAGATAGGACTTTCGATCAGCCACATAATCAGACAGGTACTTTTTTTGAGTGTGACCCCATAGGTTCGAATCTAAGTTAGTAGCACTGGCATAAATTTTGTACCAATTGAAGTAGCCATCTAGTTGTGATATCCGATATTCAGATAGGTCAAATGTATGTGAAGCAACATTCAGAATCTACTAGAATATGATTATCGTATAATTCATCTCTTTGATCTTGAATGCTTAGAGAATGACTTAAGGTTTAACTATCAATCCTAAATAAGTTGTCCACATTGTATTTCAAATTTTGAATCCATTAGATGAATTACCCCGATTAAGGTCTAGCTAAATTAAAATACAGTGATGCACTATCTCTAGTTTTACTTGGAGGGATTAATCTCATCTTGATTCATGCACCAACTTAATAAGTACTTGATTGCATCCAAAAATCTTCTACCATTGAATTAAAAATTTAAGTAATCCGGCATCAAAGTATAGTAAGTTGCTTGCAAGTCATCTTTGATGATCTCAGATTTGAGGGACACTTTTACCTATATTCCTTTGGAGCAAGTCTTGATAGTAGAATGCTCCAGTATGATCACATTCAGTATAGATATACTCCTATATCTTATCTGTATACCATATCAGTATCTTCACACTCCTTGATTAAGAGGATAACTAACCTATATGATACATAATGATCTATACTTAATATTGCTATCATTCTTGTAATAGCATATGGTTTGGTTACGAATAGGTTTAAGGACTAAATGATAAATCCTTCTTTATTGATTTTAAATAGTTCTAAGAACTTTATCACAACACAAGAGTTCGTTAGAAGATATACACATTTGTGATGAAAAAAGCTAAATAATATTTTATTATTTATCAATTCACATACATTTATATAAAAGACCTCAACCATCAACAGGTTGACAATTGGCTTTGGGACCTATTTTCTAATATTAATTTTTAATGCTTTGAAAAGTTGAATGTGCATTTGATCCTTTGGCATAAGGCTTTGTTCTCTTGCATAATGTTTTGGCCATAATGTTCAAAATTTTCAATGATTGAGATGCATTGCATGGAGATGCTTTATAGGTTCAAAGTGTTTGGAATGTTTATGTGAATATTTGTTATTTGGGACAATGTTTCAAGTACTATGGTTGGCTTAACTATGGTGGAGTTATGTAATGGTGTATTGCATTGAGTTACAAGTGGATTGCATTGAGTTATATAATGTTTGTAAATTGATTTATTGGTGGGTTGCATTGAGGCATGTTATATTTGTAAACTGATTTATAGGTGGATTGCATTAACTTATATAATATTTTTAAGTTGATTTAAGATGGATTGATTGAGTTGTGTAATGTTTGTAAGCTGATATACAAGTGGATTGCATTGAGTTATGTAATGTCTCAGTGGCACAGTCCAAGTTTCATAATGTTTTAGTGGGACTAATTTTATAATGTTTCATAAGGGTATCACATCCTTGTCCATGAACTTCTTCATTTCTATTTCATGTTCAATAATATGAACTTGTTTCTGTCTTTTAATATCTTCCAATAGAATTTTAGTGAGGGTTATGGACTAGGGTTTAGCAGTGGCATTAGCTTTGTCTAAGTTGTGGTTCAATGAGATAAAGAAAGTATATAGCTACTGAAGGAAGGGTATTCATAAATTTCAAAGTGATATTCTTAAATCTCAAAATAGTATTTCTCACCATTGTAATGGCATGAAAATCGAAACTAATCTTACAATGGTGGAAAGGCATAGGTTCACTATGATCTAGCATTGGCTTGTCAAAAAGTTATAATATATAAGTACACTCCTATACATACATTATATATACATCTACTTAGCAATGGCATTAGCTTGCACAATGGCATTAGCTTGGTTAGTAGTCCAACAAGCTATCCATGAACTTGTCCATGAACAAGCTGGATGAACTTCTTCAATGCCTTTTTCCATATATAGTCCAACAATAAAGTTCGGCAAGGCATAAGGGTATGATCACATGCTAGCAGGATGTGAGTATACATATAGAATCATTTTTTGTTTCATGTTCCTGGACAAGCAGGGTGAACTTGTTTGTTTCTTTCAATATCTTGCAATAGAAGAGGTGCAACAAAAGATTTTGTCCAGGTACCAAAAGGAGTATTCAAAAAAAGTTATACTATAGAAGCACTAATATTTTAGCTTCACAGCTTGCTCGATGGCATAATAAAGGATTCATAATATTTCATTACCACTTGTCAACTAGTTCAGTAATGCTCATATGATTACAAAGTTGATCATTAGTGTACTAATTTAAGATAATATGCAACTTATTTAGTTTTGTAAGTTGCACTCATGCTAGAGTTCCCAATTTCAGGTAACATGTAATAGTGTATTAGTTATTCAAACACTGGCTTTACAAATTATGTTCACTATATGATCAAATTGTTCAGATAATGCTTAGCAGTGGCTATAGCAGTAACATTGTCTACCTTTTTATAATTCAACTTTAATAATAGTGGCATTAGCGATGCTATTTCAACTTAAATCAAGGGCACTAGCGATGGCTAAAGCATATGTAATTTTAGCTTAGCAATGCCATTTCAACAACAGTAACATTAAACATTTTTCAAACCTTAGTATCTTATATTTCAAGAACATAACTTTAACAATAGAGTCCACTGCTTAACTAATAGTAGGGGCCATTCAAACCTATTATCCATTCAAATTTGCTTAAGTTTCATGTATGTGCCATTTCACATTTGCTAGTTCCATGCATGTGCCATTTCAGTATTACTTGTTTAATATAATTAGACCATGTGCCAAGCATTAAACCTATTTCAAAGCTAACTATTTACTAAAAAAAAGATTTAAATAGTCAACAATAAACCATTACATTCAACAATATTGGTGCATAACATTCATTATAAAAATGTTTTTCAAAAGCTTCAATAAACTAGGGCTATCCCTTATATGACCACCACTTTAAAAAACATTACATAATAGCATACATGGAAGTCAATTAAAATATGACCACCATTGTTAGCAGAATGAATATAAACATGATTGCAATCATATACACCTTCTCCCTTATAGGATGCTTTGCAAGCTTCCTCTTTAACCCAGCATATTCTATCTTCACTCTTGTTGCCCCATCTTTGATGTCACTAGCTTCTTTCTTTAGATCCTCTACCTCTTCTAACAAACTGATTGTCTCTCCTTTAAGTTCTACCACTTGTTCTTTTAAATCAAAACTTTCTCTTCTATATCTTCCAACAATAGCAGACAATCTTCTCACATTAGCTTTCAAGTCCCTTGCTTTATCTCTTTTCTCAAGTAGATCTACTTTGGCTTGACCTCTTGTCTCTGGATCCATCCAAGCAAAATATCCATAATATGAATCATTCTACCATCAATTAATATCCACATTACAATTAAACAACTTATATTAGCACAATTCAACAATTAAAAAATTGAAAAGATAAATTCACGATACTGATCACACTCACCTGATAATTTGGACAACCTTTAACCTTCGTTTAGGATTATCATCACTCCTTGAAGTCCATATTTTATCTACAAGACCACACTTGCATTGATGGGGAGCTTTGTAGCTTCTAGTTGAGTCCATGCTAGAGAGTAGAGAGTTATGTGAAGAACTTTCAACTCTTCTAGATGCCATCTCTTCTAACTCTCCTGTCTATTTTTTTCTTATTGATGTGCAGCCCATGCAAGTTGCAACCAAAGTCAATCAACAATCGCCGATGGGAAGAATGGATGGATTAATGAAGGTAAAATCCTACCTACAAGAAAGAACAAAAGGTAAGATAAGGAAATTACCTTCATCATAGAATGGAGGACTAGTGATCACTGCTTTCTCACCAACTGGCAAACCACCACTCTCACAAGCTTCACTGGTATTGAGTCATCGAAACAGGAGAAATAATTAGATCACACAATTGAAACAAAGAAGGAAAAAGGGGAGAAAATATCTTGTAAACATCAACCCCTTCTGCCACGTACCTCTATCACATGAGCCCACGTGACTTTTCGATAATGACTAATAGATAGAATGCATGGCCGGGGTTTGAATTAAAATTTTTTGAAAGTTTGATGACCTAGTTGTATTAAATTGAAGTTCATGATGAAATTAAAAATTCCTAAATAATTCAAGATTTTTTTCATATTTAATTCTTTTTTAATAGCAATCCATTTTTTAAGAGATAATGGATGAGATAATAGAAAATATCTAAAATTTATATTGTTTTAAGAGATAATTTACATCTATCCCATCCACATTAATGGTGAGTACAACATACCATTTTCCATTTTCATGCAATAAACAAACAATAATGCAGGATAAACACAAACTTTGGATAAAATAAACATAAACCTCTTCAAAATAAATATAAATATTTCTAAAATATAAATATTTCTAGAATAAACACAAACAAGTCCTAAAAAAATAGAAATAGAATAAATAGAAATGCTTCAGAGTAAATACAAAATCTATTGATAAACAAAAATGCTCCAGAGTAAACACAAACTTGAGTCTTATCCACATTAACCACCTTTTTTTTTTCTAAATTTTAGATTCACATGGATGGAAAAGTGTTGTTAACTATTATTTTAGTGGGTGAAGATTCATGTAGATCAAATGGAAGATCGAATTTCTAAACTGAATCAACTTGAGCCTAATATCTTTATATATATATATATATATATATATAAATGAAAATACAATAAACTGAAACACTTTAGAGTAAATCAAACTTTGTGGATAAATAAAAATATTCTAAAGTAAACACAAACTTGAGTCTTATCCACATTAATCACCTTTTTTTTAAATTTTTTTTTTTCAAGTCCAAATGGATGGAAAAGTGTTGTTAACTTTTATTTTACCATGTGAAGATCCATGTATATTGGATGGAAGAGAGCCTGATCAAATTTCTAAACCCGATCAACCTGAGCCTAATATATATATATATATATATATATATATATATATATATATATATATATATATATATATATATATATATATATGTTGATCCTAAGATTGATTTTTATGATTCCAAAATATTGAGTACAGATGATACTAATCATATATTTTAATATTAAAGGTAAGTCTTTATAGATACTCAAATTAAAGAAATAATCTATGGAAAAGATCTCCTCAAAAGTCAATAAGTCAAGAACTTAAGAAAAAAAAAAGTTTTAGACTTAATGAAGTCGATCCCAAAGTTAAAGGAGCCCACCCCTTCATTAAAATAGGTCTTAAAATAAGTAATTTTTAGTTTTAGAAAGATTGGAGTTGACCCTAGCATGTTGGAGAAGACTGGCATGAGTTTGAGTCAACTCAAGCCCTGCAAGAACCGATTCTCTCAAAAAAAATAAGGACTGCATTTTTCAGAATTATCCGATTGGAGTTAACCCTAGCAAAATAACAATCGAGCCGACTCTAGCATAGGCGAGCTAGATCTCTTAGAAAAATATAGAGAGCAGTGTTTTTGAGATCCTGAGACTGAGTCAACTCATTGATCATTCGAGTCGACTCAAAGTAAATTAGAGTCAATCCTGAGGAATTAGAGTCGATCCCAATGTTGGGATAGATATAATGGCAAGTTTTCTATAGCTCTTCAAACTGCTTTTTCTGCGCTCTAATAGTCAGTTCAAGACTTCCAATGGCTAGAACTCCTTCTCCAGTCATCTTAAAAAGTATTTAAAGCTAGAAAATCAATTGAAAAGCAAGATTAAGGAAGATTAAAAGAGAAACTATTTTTAGATTGAGAAAAATTTATTGCACATCAAAAAGAGAGAAACCAAGCTTTGAATACAGAGAACTTTCAAGAGATATTTTCTCCAACATCTAATCCATCCTCTCAAGCTTCAAAGAACAAAAGGCAAAGCTTTAAAGAGCTAATCCTTTAGCCTCTTCTTCACATCCAAAAGAGTTTAAATTCTATTTTTCTTTTGTGTTGAAATTCTGTATCCTATATTTTTTATTTTCTTTATAAGTTTTTTTGGGTAAAAAAAATTGGGGTTAGACCAGTTCAAGCCTGAATTGGATATTGTAGATTTTGATTGATGAGCCCATAAAATCAACTAAATTGATTGTGAGCCTAAAAAGTAATCGGTGTAAAATTTTGGTTGGTAATCCTAGAAAATCAACTGGATTTGTTTATGAGCATGAAGAAATGAATGACTATAATTGGATGATTATAGTAAAATTCTTAAGAAAAGATTGAAAAATGGACATAGGTGCAAGTTGCACCAAACCATTATAAATCTTTGTGTGTTTGTGTTATGCCTCTTAATCTATTACTTTACATACCTTACATGCTTTAAATTATTGCATTGCTTGCTGAAATTGTTTAACATTTGATTAGCTTCATATATATTTGATTCTGCTACATATATTACATAATCATATTAAGTTAAATGAAGCACATAATTGTTTAAAGCTTAATTTAGCTAAAATTTTATAAGAATCCAATTCACCCCCTTCCTCTCTCTTGGGTTGCTATCTTTGGATAATAATTGGATCAGAGTGGGTGCTCTAATATTTGATTATTGATCTAGCAGATCAAGAGCTAAAGATTATGGAACCCCAATTGGTTCCTCATTTGTCAAAGGACAATAATCTTGAGGCCATCATTATTTAATGGCACCAACTATGCATTTTGAAAAGCTAGAATAAAAATTTTTATACAAGCTTTAGATTATGATATGTGGGAAGTTATAACTAGAGGACCACACACTTCCATAATTGTAGTTAATGGTATGTCTATTCCTAAACTAAAAAAAGGATTGAAATAAATATGATAAAAAGATGACTCAATTAAATGCCAAAAATATCAATACACTTTATCATTCTCCTGATGTACATGAATTCAATAGAATATCAAATATACATCAACCAAAAAAATTTAGAAAAGATTAGAAGTTACTCATAAGGGAACAAGCCAAGTTAATGTGAGCTCAGGTATAGTACTCTCAAGCTTTGAAAGCAAATAGAGATAGAGCAAGGAGTGAATGGAACCAACCATCAACGAGCTTCAGCCAATGCTTCAATTGAGCTGGCCTGAATCTTGAGAGAGCAGACTCGAGTAGAAGTTTAGAAAGTGTATCAGGCTAACACACTGGAAGGGCAGGCTCGATTCCTATCAAAGCTGGCCTGAGTAGAAGTTGAGCCAGCTCGAATCCTGAGATAGCCGGCTCGAGCAGTAGAGCAGAGAGTGGTGATTTAGGCTCTCACAAGAGATATCATAGTCGAGCTGGCCCGACTGTTGACTGAGTCGGCTCAAGCAATAAATAAAATCGAATGTGCATGTGAGACATGGATGTACATGGGCTCGAAAAGTGCATCACATTAGGTTAGCTAGGAGAGTTTTTTTGGGTTGGGTCAATTTGACCATGTATATATATTTTGTATTGAGTTTGTAAATTAACACGAATGAAATATAAACCATTTTCTTCTTAAAAAATTCTCTCTTTCTCTCTCGTTCTCCCTCTTTTCTCCTCGTCCTAGGGTTTGATAGGATGGCCATCTATTTCCTCGAATCCTTGTTGCTATTTTCATAATCATCAAGTAGCAAAGATAGTTCCCAATAGATTGGTATCTGAGTAGTCATCTGGAATAACAATTGGTATTAGAGACCTGGTGTTAGATCTGATGGAGGAAAGATCAAAGTTTCATCAGGATTATGATAATGTGCTGAACAGATTTCTTGAAATACTATTTATTCTCTTTTATATTTGGTTATTGAAAATTTGGTTGGGATGGCATAGAGTACCATCAAGGCAGACTTTGAAAAGTTTGATAGCAAGGAAAACTTCAGTCTTTGGTAGCAAAAGATGAAGGATCTATTGGTGTAGAATAGAATCTACAAGATCTTGACTTGAAAAAGATTGAAAAAGATTTCTATTGACAAGTGGAAGGAATTTGAAGAGATAGCCTTCAACATGATTCGTATGTGCCTCGCTGATAAAGTTTTATCAGAAATCAACATGAAAACCACATCGAAGGGGCTTTGATAGAAACTAGAGAATATGTATATGGGCAAGAATATGACAAACAACCTATGATTGAAAAAATAGCCATATAGTTTATAGATGCCTGAAGGAAAAGATTTAGTTTTCCATATCTAGAAGTTCAATCAAGTTTGCATGGATGTTATGAGCCTTGATATGAAGATTGATGAGGAGGATAAAGCACTCCTATTGTTGTATTCGCTACCAGCAGCATATGATGGTCTCATTACTACTTTGGTGTGTGGAAAGGAGACATTAAACATTGAGGAAGTGGTTAAAGTTCTTAGGTCTAATGAGCAGCGAGAGAGGCTAGTTAAAGAAAACTCTAGTTCAAAGGTGCTTTCTGTAAATAAGAGGCAAGGAAGGCCTAAGAAGAGGACTCGAGATAAATCTAAGGGCAAATCAAAATCTTGAGAAAATTAAAAGGATTTCAAATGCTATAAGTATCATCAACCTGATCATATTAGAGGAAATTATCCACTTTTGAAGAATGAAAAGAAGAAGGGCACTTCTAAGGATGGATCGACCAATGAGAGTGATGCTCTATCATCTAAAGATAGTGGAGATGATATACTGATAGTATCAAATGGAGTCATAGTGTATGATAGCCACTGGACATTGAATTCAGATGTTTTCACCATTATACTGCACATCGAGAGTGGTTCTTATCATATGAGAGATCCAATAGAGAAAGTATTAGTCTTGAACATGATCATCAATGGAAAGTTGCTAGTGTTGGTATAGTCAAAGTAAGGATGTATGATGGTATCATACGAATACTCAGTAGTATGAAGCATGTATCAGAATTGAAGAAGAACTTATTATCCTTGGGTTACTTGGAAGGACAGGGGTATGTTTTTAGTTATTAGCCAGGCAGCAGGTGTTTAAGGATTTTCAAGGATTCATTGGTGGTGATGAAAGAAAAAAGACTGAGCAACAACCTATATAGGATGGAGAGCTCAGTAGTTACTGATAGTGCAGAAGTATATATAGCAGCATAGGAGGAACAGCTAACCTACAAGCTATGGCACATTGTATGGATTACTTAAGTGACAGGGAGCTCATAGAGTTCAGTAGGAGATGTCTGATTTTAGCACTTAGAAAAGAAGAAGATGACCTATGTGAGCCTTGTATTTATGGCAAACAGTATAGAGTTACAATTTCTAGTAGTACCAAATAAAGTGAAGCTATTTTAGAGCTAGTTCACTCGGACATATGGAGACCGGCACCTATTGCATCTTGAGGTGGATCAAGATATTTTGTCACCTTTATAGATGACTTCTTTGGGAAGGTATGGATATATCTGATCACTCAGACTTATGAAAATCGGCACCTATTGCATCTCGAGGTGGATCGAGATATTTTGTCACTTTTATAGATGACTTCTCTAGGAAGGTATGGATATATCTAATCAGGAAAAAAATTAGATATTTTTGTCCAATTTAAAATCTAGAGAGCTGAGGTGGAGAAGGAGATAGGATAGCTAGTAAAGTGTTTAAGATCTGATAATGAAGAAAAATACATCAGCCTAGCATTCAGAAGATACTAAAAAAAAATGATATAACATGCCATTATATGGTGAAGATGACCTCTCAGTAGAATGGTGTCATGGAGAGGATGAATCGAACACTAACGAAGAAGATCACGAGCTTGAGGCTGTAGGCATCACTGTCCAAATCCTTTTCGGGTGATGCTCTTACTTATTCTTGTTTTCTTGTTAATAGGTCTCTCCTTAGAAAATTGAATAGAGGAATTTCAGAAGCTACCTGGAGTGAGAAGAAGGTGGAGCTAGGCCACCGAAGGTATTCAACTATCCTGCATATGCTCTGATAGAAGAAGTCGATAGGAGCAAGTTAGATTCAAAGTCATAGAAGATGGTATTCATCAGATTTTCATGAGGTGTGAAGGATTTTTCATTGTGGGATTCACAATCCTAGAGGAGTATCATCAGTCAAAATGTGATATTTGATGAGAAGAGCATTGTGTTGAAGTCAAAAATTATAGATGAAGTTGTCAAGACAACATTGGGTAACATGGGACGGCTCTCGGATATAGATGATCTGCCCTCAACATCAATCTTGGGTCATGTTTAGTTTGAGGTGAGTTGGGCAGGCATGGTGATGAATCTATGGAGGTTTAGCAAAGAGAGCAATCTATCTAAGAAGAGGTGCAGAGGTAGCCATAGGCAGCATACTTGTAGAATACCACAAGAGGAGTGGCACTGCACAAGCTAAAGTGCACTATTCATAAATCGATGCAATATGGCATTGATGAGACTATCTCTTATGCTCTCATCACTATCAATGAAGATCTAGAGAGCTTTGAGGAGCCATGAAAATTTTGGATCAAGAATCATGGATGCAGGCTATGAAGGAGGAGATAGAGTCTCTCAAGAAGAATCAGACATGGCAGTTGGTGGATTTATTGGATGATGCTCGACCCATTAGCTCTAAATGGATTTTTACCAACAAAGAAGCACCTTCAGAGTAAGGTGGAGTGAGGTACAAGGCTAAACTGGTAGCTAAAGGATACTCATGGAGAGAAGGAATTGATTACTCAGAGGTTGTCTCTCCAGTTGTTAGATATATGTCCATTAGGATGATGTTGAGCATAATTATTGCCATGACTTGGAGTAGGAGCAAATGGACGTTAAGATAGCATTTCTCCATGAGGATTTGGAGGAGAATATATATATGGAGCAGCCATAGGGCTTCAGGGAGCCTGGGTCAGAGGGAGAGATCTATTTGCTGAAGAAATTACTGTATGATTTGAAGCAGTCTCCTAGACAGTGGTACAAGCGATTTGACACATATATGAGAAGTATTGACCTTTCCAAGTGTGATCATGACCCGTGTGTATATGTGATGTCTCTAGAAGATAGATTTTGATTATACCTACTCTTGTATATAGATGATATGCTGGCAGCATGCAAGAGTAACGAGGTTATGTCGGAGTTGAAAGGAGCTTTGTCTTAGGAGTTTGAGATGAAGGACTTGGGGCCTGCGAAGAAGATCCTAGGTATAAAAATTATCAAAGATAGAACTAAGAGGCTGCTACATCTATCTCAGGAAGGATATATCAAGAAAGTCTTAGATAGATTTGAAATGAAGGAGGCCAAATTGATAGAGTTGCCACTTGTCGGGCATGTTAGACTCTCTAAGGCCATGTTACCACAGACTGAGATGGAGGTTTATGATATGGAAAAGATTTCATATGCTTCTGGTATGGAGAGCATTATATACTCTATGGCATGCTGCAGGCTAGACTTAGCCCATGCAGTGAGTGAGGTGAGCAGGTTTATGGCTCAGCCTAGCAGAAAGCATTGGAGAGCACTAAAGGGTATCTTTAGGTACTAGGCATGCTCAGTTGGGATTGGCATCAGATATGGTCAATGGAAAGGTGCTGAAGAACATCCTAATATGTCCAAGGAGGCTCGAGGGCTAATAGAGGGGTCTGTGGATGCAGATTTTGGTGGAGATGTGGACACTCGGCATTCAATGATAGATTTTGTATTCAGCTTGTATGGAGGTCCAGTCTCATGGAGATCATGCTTGCAGTCGATTATGGTCTTATGTATTATCGAAGCAAAGTACATTGATATCACAAAAGCAGCAAAGGAAGCTCTATGGCTGAAGGGCTTGGCACTGGAGATGAGATTCCTACAGGATGCAATCAGAATGCATTATGAGAGCTAGAGTGCTTTGTTGCTTGTACAGAACTCTATATATCATGCAAGGACCAAGCACATTGATATTAGATACCATCGAATTAGAGAGCTAGTGGAGGATGGTGAAGTGGAATTGGTGAAGATTTACACCAAAAAAAATTCAACTGATGTGCTTACAAAGGTACTTCCACGAAATAGTTTTTATAATTGTGTGGTACTAATGGGGCTGATGGATAGAGTTGAGTTCACAAGGAGTTGAAAGCACCAAGGTGGAGATTGTGAGCTTAGGTATGGTGCTCTCAAGCCTTGGAAGCAGATGGAGAGAGAGCAAGAAGTGAATGGAACCAACCATCAAAGAGCTTCAGCAAATGCTTTAGTCGAGCCGGTTCGAATCTTGAGAGAGCTAGCTTGAGCAGAAGTCTAGAATGTATATCAGGATGACACACTAGAAGGACAGGCTCGATTCTTGTCAGAGTCAGCTTGAGTAGAAGTCGAGCCAACTCAGATCTTAAGATAGCCAGCTCGAATAGTAGGGCAAACAGTAGTAATTCAGGCTCTCCTAGGAGACATCACAATCAAGCCGGTCTGACTACTGACCGAGCCAGCTCGAGCGACGAACAGAATAGGACGTGGTTTCTATTCTGGCTTGGGATTGGATTTAATCCTAGGAACTTAGGACCTTGGTTTGTGAGATCCTAAGGGGCTAACCTACGGTTAACTAAGGATTAGTTCAATGGGTGTGTGCAAATAAGACATGGGTGTACATGGGCTCGAGGAGTGCATCACATTAGGTTAGCTAGGTGAGTTTTTTTAGGTTGGGTCAATTTGATCAGGTAAATTAATTTGCTTATTCATAAATATGAAATATTTAAAATAAAAAATTATGAGTCAATTTTTGATATATTTTTTAAATTTACTAATATTATTAATGCTTTAAATAATCTTGATAAAATCTATACTAACTATGAACTTGTTTGCAAGATATTGAGGTGTTTGCCAAAGGAATGGAAAACAAAATTCACAGCCATACAATAAGCAAAAGATCTTACCAAGCTATCCTTAGAGTTGATTGGTTCACTCATGACTTATTAGTTGAACATGGCTTAAAAGGAGGAAGAAGAAGAGCTAAAATAGAAGAAGACTATCACCTTCAAGTCTACTACATATTTTGAGCAAAGAAGAAGAAGAAAAGAGTGAAGATGATGAGGATATGGAACTACTCAAAAGAAAATTCAAGAAGTTCCTCATGAAGAGAAGTATGAAGGAGAGAGAAATGGAAGAAAAAAAGAAAAAAGAAGTGTCACATGCTATAATTGCAACAAGAAGAGACACCATAAGCCAGATTATCCCTTATGCAAAAAGCATTCCAAATGGACCAAGAAAAGAGCAATGCTAAGAATTTGGAAAGATAATGATACATCAAGCTTGGATGAGAAAGAGGAAGCTAAAAATCTTTGCCTCATGGCCATTGAAGATGGGGTAAAATTTGAAAAATTTTTTCAATTTATATTTGATAAATTATTTGAAGCCTTCAATGATTTAATGGATGAATTTAAAAGATTGAGGCTAAAAAATAAAAAATTGAAGAAATCAAATCTTCTTTCGGCCAATGAAAAGAGCAAATTATCGATTGAAAAAGAAGATATTTTGAAAGAAAAGAATGCTTTGGCTAAAGAAAAAGAAGCATTTCTTGAATCTGAAAAATCTTTAGTTAAAAAATAATAAGTTGAAGGAAGAATTTGAAAAATCAAAATTTTCTATTGATGAAAATAAAAAATTATTAAAATTTTGTTTTTAAAAGTAAATATAACATTAATAAAAGAGATTGAAAATTTGAAGCTTATGCTTAAAAAGTTCATTTATGGATCACAATAGCTTCAAACAATATTAAACAATCAAAAGGCTATTTCAATAGAGTTAGAATTGGCTATAATCCTTTAAAAAATCAAAAATTTGTGAAGAACATTTTCCCTGAAGCTTCAATTAAAAATCACTCTATTAAATACTTCGAATGTAACAAAATTGACCATAAAATTTTAGAGTGTAATATAAAAGAATAGGCTAAACTTTAATCAAACAAATATGGATTCCAAAAGAAACCATGTACTTTAACCTCCATGGATCTAAAATGATTTGGATACCAAAAATTAGTAAATAATTTTTGCAGGTACACCAAGTATTTATAAAATAAAAGGAGCTAATCTTATGGATGGATAGCTTGGACTTGAGAAAATAGATGATGATATTTGGTAAAAGTGAAAACACTTCTCTCATCATACCATTGCTATAGTTATTGAATATATTTCATTGATTTTGATGATTTATTTTTGATTATAATGCTTATTCTCTATGATCTGAATGCTGAACATATTGATATTATATAAAATTCAAAAATCAATATGCTCTCTTCTATGCATTATGTTTAATTGATATGAGCCAAAGTTCTCTTGAAATTAAACATGCTATTTTAGCTTCCCCATATCAAATCTTTGTTCAAGAAACTTAAATTGAAAGAAGCATGATTGTCTATGAATCTAATTAATTGTAAAAATGATGAATAAAACTAATTTTGATATTCCCCCATAAAATGCTTATTCCTTAAAATTTTTCTAAAATTTGCAAGATCTAAGCACTTGAAGATAAGACACTCGGGTCATAAAAGATCAAGTGCATGATGTGTTGATTTGTATTGCATCTTTGATTTGTCCCTAAAGATTTAAAATTTCTTAGTTAAACCAAAACTTATAGAGCCTTTATCAAGATTCTCATTTATTTGATACCTATTAGAAAAAATCATGGTACCTCATCTGTACCATATTATAGAATCCCTAATCTTGTGCATGAACTTGAGGAGATCTGCGATATATTTGATCTTTGAAGGTAGCAAATACCAGCACCAATCCTAGGTGCTATGATAGGGCACCTCCCTCCTAGGGCTTAAGGGAGGCGCCCCTCCCTCTAGGATTTCTTCAAGGAATCTTGAGGTGGCAACTCTAGAGAAAGAGAGAAAGAGAGAGGAGAGGTTAAGGAAGAAAAGATCTATATTTTACTTCTCTTTTTACGAAATTCTAATACAACCTATGTATTTATACATAGCCAATAGGTCCAACCAAAAACTCACTAGCTAATCCAATACATAAAAGCACTCACCAAGCCCATGTACACTCATATCTCACATGCTCTCATCCCATGGACTTAATCCCAGTCCAAACCATGAGTTAGCTATCTTAAGACCTTTCAAACTAGGCCTTAAGACTTCTTGGATCAAACCTAATTCAAGATCGGATAGAAAATCTCATGTAGATCTGTCCGCCATGTCCAAGCTGGCTCGATAGAGGCTCAAGTCGGCTCGACTGCATCTCGTGCCATGGATTTTAGAACAATATTTTCTATCTATCTAAGAGGATCAGCTCAATCTCCATCCGAGCTAGCTCAATCTCCATCTGAGCCAGCTCGACCTATATCCGAGCTAGCTCCACCTATGTGCCCGCCACTTTTCTTGGATGATACTTCTCCTAGTTCTAGTTCTTTGGTTCATCATGTATTTTCAGATCTTTGAAGCACCAATCAAGCTCCTCAGGGTTCTTACACCTTAACCTCAAGCCCGTGGAGAGCTACATGCCACCTCCACCCATACCTGCCTAGTCTAGGACCACACCTATCCTAATATCCCTGGAGCCAACTCCTGACTCCTATTATAGCTTTCCAAGGCTTGGGAGCACCACAGCAAATCCTACAATCTCTATCTTGGTGCATCCAAGCTTTGGCATACTTGGCAATGTCCTCCTGCATGATCCTACTAATGACGTATTTTCTAACAACTCCTTATGCACGTCTTGCCACTGCTATCCTTCTTCAGCTATTGAGCTCCCTTTAAGGCCTTTAGGATGGATGCCTCCTTTACTGAAGACCTTGGCTTGCTTCTTAGCACCATCTTTAGAGTTGTAGATATTCTTTTGCTTGACAGCTATATCACTTGTCCTAGACTTTTCTGGAGAACCCACAATATTTCTGTACCGACACTCACTGCACCACCTAATATGGTCTCCTCAAAACTACACTTGTCCACCTATAGCTGCCGCTCCACCTGAAATTGTGCATCTCCGACACTGGTGCTGGATCACTCCTCTCTTTGCACTCCTTCATTCTGAACTCATGTCAAATCCTCTCCACCTGTGAAGCCACCTCTGTCCGGTGCTCTACCTAAAATCGAAGTCCATCTGATATTGCAGAAAAACCTGACTCTGTAACCAAGTCACCTGAGGCCAACCATAATGCTGCACTGCTGGCTTGCCACTACACCTCGAACACTATCGCTATCCCTTCAAATCCTCCATATTCTGCAGACCCCTTTGAAGCTATCTCGGATACTCAGCAACCCATAGGCACCTTCAAAAATCTAAGAGATCATCTAACTCTTTGAAATCAATGATTAAATCCTAAAAAATTTCATCCTAGCACTTCATCATCTTCTACCTCTGCACTAACCATTACTTCAGTTTCACCTAGAGAAACTATAGCTCAAATTCTGTCCTAAGCTCAGACCCACCTATCTTATCTCGAGGCTCAACACTACCTCCTTATAGGTATTTGGATCCTCTCTTGCTGCACACAACTTATCTTTCACTTGAACTGCGACTCTCCCAACTAGCCCTATAGAAGAAATCGGATCTAAGATCAGCCATCCAACCCTGACCTACTGGACCTCCACCATCATTGCTCCCATCTTGGATACTCCGTAACCTTACGGGCACCTCCAAAACCATCGAGGACTTTTACCTCCTTTGAATTTGCTATTGCTCTTCATGGATCAACCATCTTTTTCACCCCAAGGCTTTGCAAATCCTTGCTCTGATCGAATAGCTGAATGCACCCAGACTATTTCTCTGCCTTCCAACAATCGAAGGATATATAGTCGCTTCTTCAGCCTCCCTTCAACCATTATCCCTTGGGTGATCTCTCATTATCTACCAGACTGCCCCATGCTATCTATCTTCCTAGAGAATTTTATCACCTGCTTGTCATATACCCTGGCCTTTCCATGAAAATCAATCAACAAATCATGTGCCCAAACCTTCCACCCATGGAAAAATCTCTTTCCGTCAATCCTCTCAACCTCCACCTTCAATCTGTTGGTCTCGGTTGGCCAAACCACAGCAAAAATAAAAGTAGATTTGAGGCATTCCATGGAATAGATGTGTAGATTTTTTATTTCTTCCTATATGACTTCTTCTTCGCTTCCACACTTCACAAGGCTCTGATACCAAATGTTAGAGAAAATAATGGTACCTCATCTGTACCATATTGTGAAATCCTTGATCTTATGTGTGGACCTAAGGAGATCTATGATAGATCCAATATTTGAAGGTAGCAAAAGCCAGCACGAATCTTAGGTGCTATGATGGGGTACCTCCCTCCTAGGGCTTAAGAGAGGCACCCCTCCCTCTGGGGTTTCTTCAAGAAACCTTGGGGTGGCAACCCTAAAGAAAGAAAGAGGAGAGGTTAAGAAAGAAAAGATCTATATTTCACTTCTCTTTCTATAAAACTCTAATACAATATATGTATTTATTGTTAGATATATGTGCCCTAGAAGCCAGAATTGGCTGACACTTGTAATACATTCTAGGGGCAAAATTATAATTTTGACTATAATCAATAAAATGGGTTATTTTCTATCACACCTGTGTATTTAGTGTCTGTGATACATCCTTTGAGTTAATGGTAATGATAATTCATATTTTCAAGAGTTGAAAATTTAAGATATGAATAATCATTATTAACTCATAAACAGCTCCCGACCATAGGATCATCACGAGGATGGTGATTGATCCGGAAGGTTGGTATACGATCGCTTCTCTTTAGTAGATGAGTCTTGAGTCTACGGTGTGGAGACACCGGAGCGAGAGTATAGGTACTCGTTAGAGAACGAGGGCACTGAGCGTGACCACCTCGAGTAGTCATTAGGGAGTCTACCTTCTCGTCAATGACTGACTCGATGCTGCAGTAGTGTGTCTGGTTCTTTGACCTGAGATGCATCGACAGTTCACCTTGAGGGTGTTATAGTTTGACTACACCATTACTCGGTCTCCTAGCCATATGGAACCCTGAGGTGTATGTTGGCTATAGCATGTTCATTGTAGGAACTGGATTGCATCAAGATGGAATCTATCTACCTCGGTGGTAGAGGAGTAGCCCTATGATGATCATGAGAATCAAGTCCAGAAATCCATGGCCATGGTAGAGTGAAATAATAGAAAGAGTTTCTATTTAGATTTTCACATTGGACTCGAATCGAATGATTACATCATATGACAGAGACTAGGGTTTGACGAGTTCACCTTAACCCTAATCTGATCGGGGCTCAAGATAGAAGAACTTAATCACACAGGTAGCTGCACCAAGAGGTTCGCATTCAGCTCTGATGGGTTGCCACCATATACTGCTAGGTGTCACTGGTGGATTTTGGGAGCAATTAGAATGATTTAGATGATCGATCATTCTAGCTGTTCGAATCAGAAGAGTTCTGATCCATCGAAAGGAGTTTCGATGATGTCGATGATAGAGATCATGACATATCCCATTACCATACAGAACTGAACCTAACTGGGTCACACAAACAAGGGTTTGAATCTGGTGATCATCAATTGAACTGATCTAGTTCAATTGATCTGAATGAGATTCAATTAGGTTCAAGGAAATCGTGCTAGCACTCGATTGAACCTAACGTTCTTCTTTTACTATCATAAATAAGTTGTCCTGACTGAGCCAAAGGAGTTTGTGCTCAATCAGAGGCCTTCATATGGTCTGACTGGAGGTTGTCCAAGTCAGAAAGGGTTGTCTTATTTGTAAGACATTACCTGCCATTTTTGGTCACCTGCCATTT
Source organism: Cocos nucifera (assembly GCA_006176705.1). Lineage (NCBI taxonomy): Eukaryota > Viridiplantae > Streptophyta > Magnoliopsida > Arecales > Arecaceae > Cocos > Cocos nucifera. The sequence continues at coordinate 146,380 of QRFJ01001696.1, forward strand.
CTTGTTCTTTGACTTTGGTCAAAAGTCTACCTTTGACTGGTCAAACGTTGACCATTGACCCTTTGACTTTTGACCACATGTCATGCACCTATTGGAGAGCTGGTGGGGGCCTGTCCCCCTGCCAGAACCTGGCAAGGAGAAGGGCGCACGCCAAGGGTGGCGTGAGCCCAAGTAGGAGGCGCCTAGGAGTCCTTGTTGGACAAGGACTCCATCTCCCTTTTTGGATTCCAATTAGAGTTCTACTAAGAATCCAACTTTGACTGGTCTTAGGCACCCTCTAAGGAGGAATCCAGGGGTCTCTATTCCCACCAATCAGATTTAGATCTGATTTCACAAAGGGTTGTGATTGGTTGGGAGGAAGAGGAGTTGGATCACAAGAGTCTATAAATAAGACCCTGCGCCCAACTCAATTCTAATGAATTAAAGAATTCCCACGCCCCAAGGCTGCCTCTCCCCTCCTTCCTCCATGCCATAAGTCTCTTCTCCCCTTGCTCTCCACGTCCAAAAGTGTTTTGGATTTAGGTTGGTGCGATTCAGATCAAGGAAAGGCGATCAAAAGCAAGAAGGCTGCGCTGCTGCAAAGGACGACTGCTGATCTTCAAAAGAGTTTTGAAGATCCTCCAGATCAGATCCAGATCTGATTTTTGGAGGTGTGATAGAGAAGAAGAGGATCTCCAGATCCAACCTGAGTGGATACCGGTAGAGGCCAGGCGCTTGCGTGGCTAAGATCCAGAACCTTCCGCTGCAATCAGGATCATCAACAGGGTAATAGGATTACCCAAATCAAGGTAAATTAAATTTGATTTAATTTATCTTATTTTATTTTATTTATTAAAATAATAAGAATCAGATCTAAAATTATCAAGATCTGATTGAGATCAAGAGAAAATTTTTGAAATATATCTCTTGATCTGATCAGATCTGAACGAACCTGGATCCGGGAAAATCAGGATTTTCCCTTCAACTGGTATCAGAGCCATGGTTCTAAAATTGTTTTAGATCTGATTTTAAATTTATTTTAATTAAAAAATAAAGTGATTTTAGATGTCACATGAGATGTGATCAGATCTAAAATCAGAAAAAATTAAAATTAAATGATTTGGATCTAAGATTAGAAAATATGCATGACTAGTTCTAGAAATAGAATAGTTCTATAGAATAGTCTTGCATGTTTTGAATTTAATCTTGATTAAATCATATTTTAGATCTATTTATTTACTATTTTTTGATATTATAAGTTATTATAATAACATCTGAAAAAATAGCAAATAAAAATTATTTAATTTTAAATATCATATGAGATATGATTGATGCATGTCTAGACTAGTTGTAGAATAGTTCTACATAATTGTCTAGATTAGAATTTATTTTGATTAGATCAATTTAAATCTAATTTTTTAGATTATTATGAGATAATTTAGATCTGAAAAATATGCATGATTTGATACATGAGATGTATGCAAAATATGCCATGATTAGATCTAATTTGTATATGAGATATATGATATAGATCTATAAACTGTTTTGTAGTATTGAATGTTCCTGATTAAGGCGTTCCTCTTGGCCGTCCGGTCATAAGAATGAAGAAGGGTTTAAAGGCCCTCTCTTCCCCATTCGATGGGGTGTTCTTATGATGTGTAGGGGTGCTGCGTGTTCGTCCTTAATCAGAAACCCAAAACTTACTTTCTGCAAAACCCTAGATCCTGAAACCCTAGGATTTATTGTGCATATTTTGTTTATGAACCCTACTTAATTAAGAATTAAGTTTATGGAATATTAATTAGGTCTAAAATTGAGAATTTCAGATCTAAGACATATTCATAATACTGGGTTCGGGCTTGGGTAGCTCAATTAGGTCTAAGCGGTTGATCAAACCGAATCAAGAGTTGGTTAGATGGGATCAACAATGCTTAAATTGACCAGCCTAATAGGATTAAGTCTGGGTCAAGATCGAGTCACGATCAAGCAAGACCTAATTAGGCTCAGAGGTTAGAGTCTGGATTGTAGGCTAACCCAATTGGTTCTGACTCAACAATTTGGTGTCTAAGGTAAGTTTGGCACATACGACCGACTGGTTTTTAATTGGAAGCTACTCGACCTGAATGCGTTCTTGTACGAGTTAATGGCATATTCCTTCCACCGGTCTCACTTACCTGGCCATATCTGTTGACACAGTTCTGATCTGAGGTGGTCAATAATCCGAGCTAACCCATGCCACTAGGTTAGTCATAATTGTTATGACTAAGCCAAGTCTAGTTTAATGAGACCTGAATCAATTCTCCCTAAGAAAAGATTAAGTCTGAGGTCTTCCACCATTGTAGATGTGCGGGCCCTTCCCGGGGTTGATTGTTCTCGGCTGGATACAGTGGCTCAGTTGCACCGGGAAAGACGCAACCATGTCTATTAGGCATTGGATGCTATGGGCTGGAGGATGAGTTGGGCTCAATATTTTGGATACGGTGAGAGACTCAATTAGGAACCCAGTCTATGCAAATGGTGGGTCTGACTTAACTAAGGAGTGGATCAATATTTCGGATACGGTGAGATTCATGAATTAGAGACCAAGTTTGGGTGCACCATGATTAGAGAATCATTGAACAAGAGTTGTTCACTCATTGGCTAACCCATCACCAATAACTGTTAGGTGAGGTGATGAGTCAGTTGGTGAGACCGCACCACCCACTAGAAATCATTAATCGTGGAGATTTTCGCATCTCTACAGAGGGAGTGTAGGGATCCGAGAAAATAGTGGGAGCTAATTTGTTTAAAAATAAAATCCCTAAATAAATTGGTCAAGTCAAAATTACAGTATCTAACTAGAATCTTTGACTCTCTACAGGAAAAATGTCTGCGTCCAACCCATTGGCACGTATCCTGGACACACATAGACTGACTGGACCCAATTATAAAGATTGGCTCAGGAACTACAAAATTATTTTGGGTTCAGAGAAGTTAACACCATGTTTTGGACCAGGACCCTCCCACCTTACCAGCTCCGTCCATCCACTGAACAGAGAGCGTCTCTGGAAAAATGGATAGACGAAGATAATAAGGCCAGATATTACATGTTGGGCTCGATGTCTGATGAGCTCCAGCGCCAACATGAAGATATCGGGACTGCTCGCCAAATGTTGGCTCACCTGCAGGAGATGTTTGGTGAACAGAGTCGCGCAGCCAAATATCAAGTCACGAAATGACTTTTTAAGGCTAAGATGCGTGATGGGCAGTCAGTCCAAGATCACTGTCTGACAATGATCAAGGACATGGAAGAGCTTGAGAAGCTCGGTGTGAAGTTAGGACTTGGATCTGCAGAATGATATTATTCTGCAATCCTTGACTGATGCATATGGGCAATTCATCATGAATTACCACATGCATAAACTTCAAAATTCCTTGGCCGAATTAATGAATATGCTGGTTACCGCTGAGCTTTCTATGAAAGGTTCTAAAGGCTCAGTTCTTGCTATGGAACGGACTTCTTCCAAAAGAAAGTCTTATGGAAAGAAAAAGAAGTCTGTGAAAAAGCAAAAGGTGGAAGGATCAAAGAAGAAGAAGGCAGAACCGAAGAAGAAAGGTCGATGTCAAAGGAAAGTGTTTCCATTGCAACAGCGACGGCCATTGGAAGCGGAACTGCCCTACTTACCTGGCCACCCTGAAGAACAAGAAGGAAGGTCCTTCTGGAGGTATGCTCGTTATTGAGTCTAACCTTACGGTTTCTTCTGCATCCAGTTGGGTGCTTGACTCTGGTTCTAGTGCTCATCTGTGCACTTCTATGCAGGGTCTTGAGGATAGCAGGAGGCTGAGGGATGGAGACATGATCCTACGCATCGGTAATGGAGCAAGAGTTGCTGCAGTAGCCGTGGGAACATACCCTCTTCGATTACCATCTGGTTTAGACTTAGTTTTGAAAGACTGTTATTATGTGCCTGCAGCTAGCAGGAATTTGATTTCTGTTTCATGCTTAGCACAAGAAGGCTTATGTGATTACCTTCTTTAAGGACCATTGTAACATTCTTTATGAAAGAAATAAAATTGCAAATGGTTTCCTTATTAATGGTCTTTATCAGCTACATATTGATGTACCTGTTCTAACTATCGAGCAAAACGTGAATGCAAAACGACCTAGGGATAGTCCAAACGACAGATATCTATGGCACCTGAGATTAGGTCATATAGCAGAAGATAGGATCAACAAATTGGAGAAAAATGGGCTATTGAGTCCATTGACTTTTGAGTCATATCCAACTTGTGAATCTTGTCTTCAAGGCAAAATGACTAAACTCCCTTTTGTTGGACATGGGGAGAGGGCCACAGATCTCCTTGCCCTAGTACATACTGATGTGTGCGGCCCATTTGATGTGCCGGCTAGAGGCAATTTTGTCTACTTCATTACCTTTACCGATGATCTGTCTAGGTATGGGTATGTGTATCTTATGAGACACAAGTCTGAAGCTTTTGAAAAGTTCAAAGAATTCAGACATGAAGTAGAAAAACAAACTGGAAAAACCCATTAAGGTTCTTCGATCAGATCGAGGAGGTGAATACCTTAGCCGGGAATTCCTAGACTATCTTAAGGAAAATGGCATAGTCTCTCAATGGACTCCACCAGGAACACCTCAACTCAACGGGGTTTCAGAACGGAGAAATCGGACTCTATTGGATATGGTTCGATCCATGATGAGCTTCACAGACCTCCCTGATTTTCTTTGGGGACACTTCATTGTTAACTTCAATCTATCTACTGAATAGGGTTCCCTCTAAAATCCGTTCCTACCACACCGTATGAGATATGGCACGGTAAGAAACCAAGTCTGAGTCATCTCAGAATTTGGGGTTGTCCGGCTCATGTCAAAAGACAACAAGCGGACAAGTTAGAGTTTAGGTCCTTTAGAGCTCGATTCATAGGATATCCTAAAGAGTCATTAGGATACTATTTCTACATTCCAGAAGACCACAATGTGATTGTGAGTCGACATGCCATCTTTCTTGAAAAATAGTTTATTCAAGATAGCGGCATTGGAAAGCAGATTAAGCTTGATGAGAAAGTCTCACAAGTACAGAACGAGCTAAGGACCAATTGGAACCAAATCAGGTTGAGCCAATAAGAACACTACCTCCTCCACCTCGTAGATCGAAAAGAGTTTCCCGTCCCCCTGAAAGATACTTAGGTATTATTTCAGAGGAAGTAGAGAAAATGTTCCTCGTAGGTAATGGTGCTCATGGTGATGATCCCAAAACCTACAACGAGGCGATATCAGATATCGACTCCGAGAAATGGCTAGAGGCAATGCAGTCAGAAATTGACTCGATGCACTCAAACCAAGTCTGGACCTTGGTAGATCCACCAGAAGGTATAGTACCTATTGGGTGTAAATGGATCTTCAAGAGAAAGATTGGTGCAGATGGGAATGTGGAGACATTCAAGGCTAGACTAGTGGCAAAAGGTTATAGTCAACGTGAAGGCATTGACTATCAGGATACCTTTTCCCCAGTAGGCTATGCTAAAATCCATCCGCACATTGCTTGCCGTTGCAGCCTATTTCGATTATGAAATATGGCAAATGGACGTGAAAACGGCATTCCTAAATGGATATCTTGAGGAAGATATCTATATGGAACAGCCGCTAGGTTTCACATCCAGTGATACTGATCACAAGGTTTGCAAGCTGCAAAGGTCCATATATGGACTTAAGCAAGCATCTCGGAGCTGGAACACTCGTTTCAATGATGTGATCAAAAAGTTTGGTTTCATCAAAAATGAAGAGGAACCATGTGTTTTCAAAAGGGTCAGTGGGAGCGCTGTTGTCTTCCTCGTATTGTACGTGGATGACATCCTCCTTATTGGGAATGATATTCCCATGTTGACATCAGTCAAGATGTGGTTGTCCAAGGAATTCTCCATGAAAGACCTAGGTGAAGCATCCTTTATTCTAGGAATTAAGGTCTATAGGGATAGACCGAATAGGATGCTAGGACTTTCACAGAAGATGTACATAGAGGAAGTACTAAAGAGGTTTAGTATGGAAAACTCTAAGAGGGGATTAATACCCTTCAGACATGGTATTCATCTTTCCAAGAAGATGTGCCCTAGCACACCTGAGGAAATAGAACGCATGAGCAAGATCCCTTATGCTTCTGCAATAGGGAGCCTCATGTATGCCATGCTATGTACACGACCTGATATAGCCCATGCTGTGAGTGTCACAAGCAGATATCAGTCAAATCCAGGTGAAGAACACTGGACTTCTGTGAAATGTATCCTTAAGTACTTGAGAAGAACTAAGGATATGATGTTGGTCTTTGGTAATGGAGAACTCCAAGTCCAGGGATACACAGACTCGGACTTTCATGTCCGATATAGATGATCGAAAGTCGACATCTGGAAGTCTGTTTGTGTGCAATGGTGGAGCTGTCAGCTGGAAGAGTTCCAAGCAAACTGTGATAGCAGATTCCACCATGGAAGCAGAATATATCGCTGCATCAGAGGCTGCAAAGGAAGCATTCTGGTACAAGAAGTTTGCTGCAGAAATTGGAGTAATGCCATCAGATGCCATTCCTCTTTACTACTGCGACAACAATGGCGCCATAGCCCTTGCTAAGGAGCCGAGGTCTCACCAGAAAATCCAAGCACATTGAGCGGCGATACCATCCTCATCCGCGATTACCTTGAGAAAGGGTTACGTTGAGGTCAAGAGAGTCAACTCCGCAGATAATGTGGCAGACCCACTTACAAAGCCGTTGGGCCAGCAGAAGATCGAAGCCCACCTTGAGAAGATGGGACTTAGACTTGTAGCCAATTGGCTTTAGGACAAGTGGGAGATTGTTAGATATATGTGCCCTAGAAGCCAGAATTGGCTGACACTTGTAATACACTTCTAGGGGCAAAATTATAATTTTGACTATAATCAATAAAATGGGTTATTTTCTATCACATATGTGTATTTAGTGTCTGTGATACATCCTTTGAGTTAATGGTAATGATAATTCATATTTTCAAGAGTTGAAAATTTAAGACATGAATAATCATTATTAACTCATAAACATGCTCCCGACCATAGGATCATCACGAGGATGGTGATTGATCCGGAAGGTTGGTGTACGAATCGCTTCTCTTTAGTAGATGAGTCTTGAGTCTACGGTGTGGAGACACCGGAGCGAGAGTACAGGTACTCGTTAGAGAACGAGGGCACTGAGCGTGACCACCTCGAGTAGTCATTAGGAAGTCTACCTTCTCGTCAATGACTGACTCGATGCTGCAGTAGTGTGTCTGGTTCTTTGACCTGAGATGCATCGGCAGTTCACCTTGAGGGTGTTATAGTTTGACTACACCATTACTCGGTCTCCTAGCCATATGGAACCCTGAGGTGTATGTTGGCTATAGCATGTTCATTGTAGGAACTGGATTGCATCAAGATGGAATCTATCTACCTCGGTGGTAGAGGAGCAGCCCTATGATGATCATGAGAATCAAGTCCAGAAGCCCATGGCCATGGTAGAGTGAAATAATAGAAAGAGTTTCTATTTAGATTTTCACATTGGACTCGAATCGAATGATTACATCATATGACAGAGACTAGGGTTTGACGAGTTCACCTTAACCCTAATCTGATCGGGGCTCAAGATAGAAGAACTTAATCACACAGGTAGCTGCACCAAGAGGTTCGCATTCAGCTCTGATGGGTTGCCACCATATACTGCTAGGTGTCACTGGTGGATTTTGGGAGCAATTAGAATGATTTAGATGATCGATCATTCTAGCTGTTCGAATCAGAAGAGTTCTGATCCATCGAAAGGAGTTTCGATGATGTCGATGATAGAGATCATGACATATCCCATTACCATACAGAACTGAACCTAACTGGGTCACACAAACAAGGGTTTGAATCTGGTGATCATCAATTGAACTGATCTAGTTCAATTGATCTGAATGAGATTCAATTAGGTTCAAGGAAATCGTGCTAGCACTCGATTGAACCTAACGTTCTTCTTTTACTATCATAAATAAGTTGTCCTGACTGAGCCAAAGGAGTTTGTGCTCAATCAGAGGCCTTCATATGGTCTGACTGGAGGTTGTCCAAGTCAGAATAAGGTTTGTCTTATTTTGTAAGACATTACCTACCATTTTTGGTCACCTGCCATTTCTTGTTCTTTGACTTTGGTCAAAAGTCTACCTTTGACTGGTCAAACGTTGACCATTGACCCTTTGACTTTTGACCACATGTCATGCACCTATTGGAGAGCTGGTGGGGGCCTGTCCCCCTGCCAGAACCTGGCAAGGAGAAGGGCGCACGCCAAGGGTGGCGTGAGCCCAAGTAGGAGGCGCCTAGGAGTCCTTGTTGGACAAGGACTCCACCTCCCTTTTGGATTCCAATCAGAGTTCTACTAAGAATCCAGTTTGACTGGTCTTAGGCACCCTCTAAGGAGGAATCCAGGGGTCTCTATTCCAACCAATCAGATTTAGATCTGATTTCACAAAGGGTTGTGATTGGTTGAGAGGAAGAGGAGTTGGATCACAAGAGGTCTATAAATAAGACCCTGCGCCCAACCCTAATTCTAATGTAATTAGACACACCCCAAGGCTGCCTCTCCCCTCCTTCTTCATGCCATAGTCTCTTCTCCCCTTGTTCTCCACGTCCAAAAGTGTTTTGGATTTAGGTTGGTGCGATTCAGATCAAGGAAAGGCGATTAAAAGCAAGAAGGCTGCGCTGCTGCAAAAGGACAACTACAGATCTTCAAAAGAGTTTTGAAGATCCTCCAGATCAGATCCAGATCTGATTTTTGGAGGTGTGATAGAGAAGAAGAGGATCTCCAGATCCAATCCGAGTGGATATCGGTAGAGGCCAGGTGCTTGCGTGGCTAAGATCCAGAACCTTCCGCTGTAATCAGGATCATCTACAGGGTAATAGGATTACCCAAATCAGGTAAATTAAATTTGATTTAATTTATCTTATTTTATTTTATTTATTAAAATAATAATAATCAGATCTGAAACTTATCAAGATCTGATTAAGATCAAGAGAAAATTTTTGAAATATATCTCTTGATCTGATCAGATCTGGATGAATCTGGATCGGAAAATCAGGATTTCCCTTCATTTATATATAGCCAATAGGCCCAACCAAATACTATCCTAGCTAATCCAATACATAAAAGCACTCACCAAGCCCATGTACACCCATATCTCACATGCTCTCATCCTATAGACTTAATTTCAATTTAAACTATGAGTTAGCCATCTTAAGACCTTTCAAACCAGGCCTTAAGATCCCTTGGATCAAATCCAATCTAAGATCAAATAGAAAATCTCATGTAGATCTATCCACTATATTCAAGCCAACTCGATGGAGGCTCGAGTCAGCTTGACTGCATCTTGTGCTATAGATTTTTGAGCACTATTTTCTATCTTCTTAAGAGAGTTGGCTCGATCTCGGTCTGAGCCAGCTTGACCTATATTCGAGCCAGCTCCATCTTGTGCCAACTCTTTTTTTTGACTGATATTTCTCCTGACTCTAGTTTTTTGCTCCATCTTATATTTTTAGATATTCAGAGCACCAACCAAGCTCCTTAAGGTCTTCATACCTGAACCTCAAGCTCATGGAGAACTACATACCACCTCCATCCTAGGACTACTCCTGTCCTAGTCCTAGGACCACACTTGTCCTAGTATCCCCAAAGCCAACTCCTGACTCCTCCTGTGGCTTTCCAAGGCTTGGAAGCACCACACCAAGTCCTATAATACCCTTGATTTGATTAATCATAAAACCCCTAATTGACTAATTTTTGATCCCCCAATTCAATTTGAATATCATTCTTGATTATTAATTTGATTGAAAATCAATTTCCATTCAATCTAAGCAAAATTCCACATTTTGAAACTCATTTGAAATATTTTCTGTGTTAACGAGTCGACTCTTGAAATTGAAGAGTCGACTCAAGTGCTGAATAGAAAAGTTTAAATAGTTCTACAAGGAGTCGACCCTAGTTTTATTAGAGTCGACCTCTTTTCAGAAGTTGACTCCTATCTGAGATGAGTAGACCCCTGTGTTGGGATGGGACTTTTTATTCGGAGCCGTCTTATTGCCCTGTTCATTCCGTGCATTTTTTTTTGGACTAAGACTTCTCTTGAGAACTCCTCTACACAAATTGAACCATCCTCTCCCTATTTCTCCTAGTTTTTCTCCATGATCTGGTCTCTATGGTACCATGAACAATGTCACCTCAAGGAGAAAGATGAGGCCATCAAAAATTTCGAGCCCTAGCTCATCTTTATCACCTCCTCCTGTTCATGAATGACAATCAAAGCTGAGGAATGAGCAAGATAGAGCTTCTATTATGCCTCCACCTTCTCAGGCCCCTTCTCATCCTCCACCTACTTGAGCAACCCCCTCATGGATGCCCATTGCTTCTAGGATTATGTGCATGGGTAGGAAGGTTGATTTTAAATTCTTAGAATGTGAAGGATTTACATTTTGGACAAACAATTTAGAGATTAGGATGGGATTATCTATGTTCTTTGGATGTTTTCACCTTCTCTTACTTGGTTAGAGAATTCTATTCAAATATAAAAGTGGGTATGGATAGTGTTGTATCAGAGGTGAAGGGTGTGCAGATTAAGCTAGATTTCGAGAGTCTTGGATGCACCCTTCAGATGCTGATAATTTGGACTATCTCTAATGATATCAAGGAGCGTGAGGTTAGACTATGAGCTATACTTAAGTGTGATGATGTCAGAAGAATCAGGGATGTGAGGGCTAGGCACCTGAGCATTGAGATGAGGCTACATCATATTATCAACAAAATCTTCTTCCCAAAGATGGAAAGATTTGAATTCATCTCAGAGAGGGACATCATTCTCATGTATCATATCATTCGAGAGATTCCACTAAGTATACCTCCTTTCATCATCGGGCAGATGCAGGATGCAGCAAACTGATTGAAGGTTTCACTACCTATGATATGGTTCTTACTTTGATCTTTTAAAAGTATAAGATAGATCTTGAGGGACAGAACACCCGAGCCTTGATGCATACAGACACCTACAATTAGCATTCATTACACCATATGGGATTTGAGAAACACGATGCTCATTGAATCTGACGAGGGGCTTAGGCAGATGGTTCAAATTTTGATGAGGCTCCACTAGTAGTACCAATGCTAGATACTCAAATTGAGGAGTCAATGAATCAGGCAACAGAGATAGTGGCAAAGGCAAATCGTCTAGAGGCATTAGGTAGACCTTCTTATAGACTAGATGAGAATGAATTGGTTGAGACGATCACATCCAAGGTCATCAATGCAGTCAATGCAGAGGTTGAGTGACTGATCACTCATTTGAGAGAGGAGGAAGACCAGATAGTGTTATGAATTATTTTCGAATCTATGGAAATCCTTGTACCTTCTACCAACTCTGAGGAAGCAAGTTGGAGATGATAGCAAGAAAGATAAAGATCAGATGATAAGAAGATGAGATGGTAGTAGAGTAAGAAAGAGATAAAACTAGGGTTTCAGGAAGAAAAGAGATTCAATTCATTCTCTTATCTATAATCTACATATACAAGTAAATCTATAGACACCCTGAGTCAACACAACTCAATCCTAAAAAACTTTCCTCGACTAACCCACACATGAAAATACTCACCCAAGCCCATGTAAACCTATGTCTTGCATGCTCTCATCCCCTGGACTAAAGACCTAGCCTAATACATGAATTAGCCACCTTAAAATCTCTCATACCAAGCCTTAAGACCCCTTGGATTAGATCCAGTTCAAGACCAAATAGAAAATCCATCTAAATCAGTTCGCCACCATTGAGCTGGCTTCGTTAGAAGTTGACCTAGCTTGACGTGTCTCCCCGAACCATGTCTTCTATCTGCTTGAGACATCCGAGCTGGCTTGATCTCAGATCGAGCTGGCTCGACTGCATATCCGAGCCAGCCCAACTATGTATCAGCCTCTTTATCTTTGCTAATACATCTTCGACCAATCCTAACCTTCAGGAGCCACCATCTTAACTCTTTCACGGTCTCCCAAGACTTGGGAGCACCACACTTGCCCTTTCAATCTCCACCTTGATGCTCCAAGGCTTGAGACAAGTCTATCCTGTCCATCAGACACATCGATTTCATACATTTATGAAAGTTGTCCCGAGGAAGAACTTTTGTTAGTACATCCACTGGATTCTCCTTTGTGTGCACTTTCACCAGCTTTACTTCACCTTCTTTCATAAGTTCTCTGATTTGATGGTACCTGATGTCGATGTGTTTCATCCTTGCATGGTAAACAGAGTTCTGAGTAAGTAACAGTGCACTCTGATTATCGCAGTGCATCCTGATAGCCTCCTATATGAGACCCATCTCCAACACCAATCCTTTCAATCATAGAGCCTTCTTTGCTACCTTCGTAACACCTACGTATTCCACCTCAGTTGTAGATTGTTAGATATATGTGCCCTAGAAGCCAGAATTGGCTGACACTTGTAATACACTTCTAAGGGCAAAATTATAATTTTGACTAATATCAATAAAATGGGTTATTTTCTATCACATATGTGTATTTAGTGTCTATGATACATTCTTTGAGTTAATGGTAACGATAATTCATATTTTCAAGAGTTGAAAATTTAAGACATGAATAATCGTTGTTAACTCATAAAATGCTTCCGACCATAGGATCATTACGAGGATGGTGATTGATTCGGAATGTTGGTGTATAATTGCTTCTCTTTAGTAGATGAGTCTTAAGTCTACGGTGTAGAGACACTGGAGCGAGAGTACAAATACTCATTAGAGAATGAGGGCACTGAGCGTGACCACCTTGAGTAGTCATTAGGGAGTCTACCTTCTCGTCAATGACTGACTCGATGCTGCAGTAGTGTGTCTGGTTCTTTGGCCTGAGATGTATCGGTAGTTCACTTGAGGATGTTATAGTTTGACTACACCATTACTTGGTCTCCTAGCCATTCGGAACCCTGAGGTGTATGTGGCTATAGCATGTTCATTGTAGGAACTGGATGGCATCAAGATGGAATCTATCTACCTCGGTGGTAGAGGAGCAGCCCTATGATGATCATGAGAATCAAGTCCAGAAGCCCATGGCCATGGCAGAGTGAAATAATAGAAAGAGTTTTTATTTAGGTTTTCACATTGGACTTGAATCAAATGATTACATCATATGATAGAAACTAGGGTTTGATGAGTTCACCTTAATCCTAATCTGATCGGGGCTCAAGATAGAAGGACTTAATCACATAGGTAGCTGCACCAAGAGGTTTGCATTTAGCTCTGATGGGTTGCCACCATATACTGCTAGGTGTCACTAATGGATTTTGGGAGCAATTAGAATGATTTAGATGATCGATCATTCTAGCTGTTCGAATCAAAAGAGTTCTGATCCATCGAAAGAAGTTTCGATGATGTCTATGATAGAGATCATGACATATCCCATTACCATACAGAACTGTGAAGGGAAATCCTGATTTCCCGGTCCAGGTTCGTTCAGATCTGATTAGATCAAAAGATATATTTCAAAAATTTTCTATTGATCTCAATCAGATCTTGATATATTTCAGATCTGATTCTTATTATTTTAATAAATAAAATAAAATAAGATAAATTAAATCAAATTTAATTTACCTGATTTGGGTAATCCTATTACCCTGTAGATGATCCTGATTGCAGCAGAAGGTTCTGGATCTTAGCCACGCAAGCGCCTGGCCTCTACCGGTATCCACTCGGGTTGGATCTAGAGATCCTCTTCTTCTCTATCACACCTCTAAAAAATCAGATCTGGATCTGATCTGGAGGATCTTCAAAACTCTTTTGAAGATCTGCAGTCGTCCTTTTGCAGCAGCGCAGCCTTCTTGCTTTTGATCGCCTTTCCTTGATCTGAATCGCACCAACTAAAGTCCAAAACTCTTTTGGACGTGGAGAGCAAGGGAGAAGAGACTATGGCATGGAGAAGGAGGGGAGAGGCAGCCTTGGGGCGTGGAATCTAATTGCATTGGAATTAGGGTTGGGCGCAGGGTCTTATTTATAGACCTCTTGTGATCCAACTCCTCTTCCTCTCAACCAATCACAACCCTTTGTGAAATCAGATCTAAATCTGATTGGTTGGAATAGAGACCCCTGGATTCCTCCTTAGAGGGTGCCTAAGACCAGTCAAACTGGATTCTTAGTAGAACTCTGAATTGGAATCCAAAAGGGAGGTGGAGTCCTTGTCCAACAAGGACTCCTAGGCGCCTCCTACTTGGGCTCACGCCACCCTTGGCGTGCGCCCTTCTCCTTGCCAGGTTCTGGCAGGGGGACAAGCCCCCACCAGCTCTCCAATAGGTGCATGACATGTGGTCAAAAGTCAAAGGGTCAATGGTCAACGTTTGACCAGTCAAAGGTAGACTTTTGACCAAAGTCAAAGAACAAGAAATGGCAGGTGACCAAAAATGGCAGGTAATGTCTTACAAAATAAGACAACCTATTTCTGACTTGGACAACCTCCAGTCAGACCATATGAAGGCCTCTGATTGAGCACAAACTCCTTTGGCTCAGTCAGGACAACTTATTTATGATAGTAAAAGAAGAACGTTAGGTTCAATCGAGTGCTAGCACGATTTCCTTGAACCTAATTGAATCTCATTCAGATCAATTGAACTAGATCAGTTCAATTGATGATCACCAGATTCAAACCCTTGTTTGTGTGACCCAGTTAGGTTCAGTTCTGTATGGTAATGGGATATGTCATGATCTCTATCATCGACATCATCGAAACTCCTTTCGATGGATCAGAACTCTTCTGATTCGAACAGCTAGAATGATCGATCATCTAAATCATTCTAATTGCTCCCAAAATCCACCAGTGACACCTAGCAGTATATGGTGGCAACCCATCAGAGCTGAATGCGAACCTCTTGGTGCAGCTACCTGTGTGATTAAGTTCTTCTATCTTGAGCCCCGATCAGATTAGGGTTAAGGTGAACTCGTCAAACCCTAGTCTCTGTCATATGATGTAATCATTCGATTCGAAGTCCAATGTGAAAATCTAAATAGAAACTCTTTCTATTATTTCACTCTGCCATGGCCATGGGCTTCTGGACTTGATTCTCATGATCATCATAGGGCTGCTCCTCTACCACCGAGGTAGATAGATTCCATCTTGATGCAATCCAGTTCCTACAATGAACATGCTATAGCCAACATACACCTCAGGATTTCCATATGGCTAGGAGATCGAGTAATGGTGTAGTCAAACTATAACACCCTCAAGGTGAACTGTCGATGCACCTCAGGTCAAAGAACCAGACACACCACTGCAGCATCGAGTCAGTCATTGACGAGAAGGTAGACTTCCTAATGACTACTCGAGGTGGTCACGCTCAGTGCCCTCGTTCTCTAACGAGTACCTGTACTCTCGCTCCGGTGTCTCCACACCGTAGACTCAAGACTCATCTACTAAAGAGAAGCGATTGTACACCAACCTTCCAAATCAATCACCATCCTCATGATGATCCTATGGTCGGGAGCATTTTATGAGTTAATAATGATTATTCATGTCTTAAATTTTCAACTCTTGAAAATATGAATTATCATTACCATTAACTCAAAGGATGTATCACAGACACTAAATACACATATGTGATAGAAAATAACCCATTTTATTGATTATAGTCAAAATTATAATTTTGCCCCTAGAAGTGTATTACAAGTGTCAGCCAATTCTGGCTTCTAGGGCACATATATCTAACAATCTCCCACTTGTCCTAAAGCCAATTGGCTACAAGTCTAAGTCCCATCTTCTCAAGGTGGGCTTCGATCTTCTGCTGGCCCAATGGCTTTGTAAGTGGGTCTGCCACATTATCTTGCGGAGTTGACTCTCTTGACCTCAACGTAACCTTTCTCGAGGTAATCGCGGATGAGATGATATCGCCGCTCAATGTGCTTGGACTTCTGGTGAGACCTCGGCTCCTTAGCAAGGGCTATGGCGCCATTGTTGTCGCAGTAAAGAGGAATGGCATCTGATGGCATTACTCCAATTTCTGCAGCAAACTTCTTATACCAGAATGCTTCTTTGCAGCCTCTGATGCAGCTATATATTCTGCTTCCATGGTGGAATCTGCTATCACAGTTTGCTTGAAACTCTTTCCAGCTGACAGCTCCACCATTGCACACAAACAGACTTCCAGATGTCGACTTTCGATCATCTATATCGGACATGAAGTCCGAGTCTGTGTATCCTTGACTTGGAGTTCTCCTTACAAAGACCAACATCATATCCTTAGTTCTTCTTAAGTACTTAAGGATACATTTCACAGAAGTTCTAGTGTTCTTTCACCTGGATTTGACTGATATCTGCTTGTGACACTCACGCATGGGCTATATCAGGTCGTGTACATAGCATGGCATAATAAAATTGCAAAATGTTCCTATAAGGTTCTTTATCAGTTGCATATCTGATGTACCTGTTTTAACGCACTCGAGCAAAAAGTCAACGAGATGTGAATGCAAACGACCTAGGGATAGTCCAACGACAGAATCTATGGCCACCTGAGATTGGTCATATAGCAGAGATAGGATTAACAAATTGGAGAAAAATGGCTAACTTAGTC
The DNA here is from genome assembly GCA_006176705.1 of Cocos nucifera. Classification (NCBI taxonomy): domain Eukaryota; kingdom Viridiplantae; phylum Streptophyta; class Magnoliopsida; order Arecales; family Arecaceae; genus Cocos; species Cocos nucifera. The sequence continues at coordinate 162,974 of QRFJ01001696.1, forward strand.
CATTGACTTTTGAGTCATATCCAACTTGTAATCTTGTCTTCAAGGCAAAATGACTTAAACTCCCTTTTGTGGACATGGGAGAGGGCCACAGATCATCCTTGCCCTAATACATACTGATGTGTGTGGGCCCATTCGATGTGCGCGGCTAGCAGCAATTTTTGTCTACTTCATACCTTTCCCGATGATCTGTCTAGGTATGGGTATGTGTATCTTATGAGACAAAGTCCTTGAAAGCCTCCTTTGAAAAGTTCAAAGAATTCAGACCATGAAGTAGAAAACAAACTGGAAAACCCAGTAAGGTGCTCGATCAGATCGAGGAGGTTGGAATACCTTAGCCGAGAGATTCTAGACTATCTTAAGGAAAATGGCATTAGTCCTTCATGGACTCCACAGGAACAACCTCAACTCAACCGGGGTTCAGAACGGAGAAATGGAACTCTATTGGATAATGGTTTCGATCCAGTAATGAGCTTCACAGACCTCCGATTTCTTATGGGGAACTGAATTATTAACTTCAATCTATTTAACTGAATAGGGTCCCTTTAAAAACTCGTTCCTACCAACACCGTATAAGATATGGCACGGTAAGAACCAAAGTCTGAGTCATCCAGAATTGGGCGTTGTCCGCTTATGTCAAAGACAACAAAGCCGAGACACAGTTAGCATTTAGGTCCTTTAGAGCTCGATTCATAGGATAATACCTAAAGACGTCCATTAGGATACTAATTTTTCCTACTTTCCAGAAGACCAAATGTGATTGTGAGTCGACATGCCATTATTTCTTGAAAAATAGTTTATTCAAGATAGTTGGCATTGGAAGCAGATTAGCTTGATGTGAGAGTCTCACAGCGAACGAGCTGATGACCAAGGTGAACCAAATCAGGTTTGAGCAATAAAAGAACACTACCTCCTCACCTTGTCGTAGTTCGAAAGAGTTTCCCTCCCCTTAAAGATAACTTAGTAATTATTTCATGAGGACCCAATAGAGAAATGTATCCTCATAGGTTATGGTGCTCATGGGCGATGATCCCAAAACCTACAACGAGGCGATATCAGATATCGACTTCTGAGAAATGGTTGAGGCAATGAAGTAAGACGTTACTCGATTGCACTCAAACCAAGTCCTGGACCTTTGGTAGATCCACCAAGAAGGTATATACTACTTGGGTGTAAATGGATCTTCAACGAGAAAGATTGGTGCAGATGGGAATGTGGAGCATCAAGGCTAAGACTGGGTGGCAAAAGGTTATAGTCAACGTGAGGCATGACTATAATCAGGGAATCCTTTTCCGGTAGCTTATGCTAAAAATCCCATCCGCACATTGCTTGCCGTGCAGCTATTTACGATTATGAAATATGGCAAACTAATGGACGTGAAAACGGCATTCCTAATGGATATCTTGAGGAGATATATCTATATGGAACAGCCGCTAGGTTTTCACATCCAAGCTCGCAATATACTGATCACAAGGTTTGCAAGCTGCAAGGTCCATATTATGGACTTAAGCAAGCAATCTCAGAGCGGACACTCATTTCAAATGATGTGACAAAAAAGTTGGTTTCATCAAAAATGAAGAGGAACCATGTGGTTTTCAAAAGGTTCAGTGGGAGCGTGTTGTCTTCCTCGTACTGTACGTGGAGACATTCTCTCCTTATGGGAATGATATTCCCATGTGACATCAGTCAAAAGATGTGGTTGTCCAACGGAATTCTCCATGAAGACCTAGGTGAAGCATCCTTATTTCTAGGAATTAAAGGATCTATAGGGATTAGGACCGAAATAGGATGCTAGGACTTTCACGGAAATGTCAAGAGGGAAGTACTAAGAGGTTTAGTATGAAAACTTCTAAGAGGGGATTAATAACCCTTCAGACATGGTAATTCCATCCTTCAAGAGATGTGCCCCAGCATACCTGAAGGAAATAGAATGATCTGAGCATAGATCCCTTATGCTTCTGCATAGGAGAGCCTCATG
>QRFJ01001697.1:0-85999 GCA_006176705.1 Cocos nucifera
GGTATTCATCTTTCCAAGAAGATGTGCCCTAGCACACCTGAGGAAAATAGAATGCATGAGCAAGATCCCTTATGCTTCTGCAATAGGGAGCCTCATGTATGCCATGCTATGTACACGACCTGATATAGCCCATGCTGTGAGTGTCACAAGCAGATATCAGTCAAATCCAGATGAAGAACACTGGACTTCTATGAAATGTATCCTTAAGTACTTAAGAAGAACTAAGGATATGATGTTGGTCTTTGGTAATGGAGAACTCCAAGTCCAGGGATACACAGACTCGAATTTCATGTCCGATGTAGATGATCGAAAGTCGACATCTGGGAGTCTGTTTGTGTGCAATGGTGGTGCTGTCAGCTGGAAGAGTTCCAAGCAAACGGTGATAGCAGATTCCACCATGGAAGCAGAATATATCGCTGCATCAGAGGCTGCGAAGGAAGCATTCTGGTACAAGAAGTTTGCTGCAGAAATTGGAGTAATGCCATCAGATGCCATTCCTCTATACTGCGACAACAATGGCGCCATAGCCCTTGCTAAGGAGCCAAGGTCTCACCAAAAATCCAAGCACATTGAGCGGCGATACCACCTCATCCGCGATTACCTCGAGAAGGGTTACGTCGAGGTCAAGAGAGTCAACTCCACAGATAATGTGGCAGACCCACTTACAAAGCCGTTGGGCCAAGCAGAAGATCGAAGCCCACCTTGAGAAGATGGGACTTAGACTTGTAGCCAATTGGCTTTAGGATAAGTGGGAGATTGTTAGATATATGTGCCCTAGAAGCCAGAATTGGCTGACACTTGTAATACACTTCTAGGGGCAAAATTATAATTTTGACTATAATCAATAAAATGGGTTATTTTCTATCACATATGTGTATTTAGTGTCTGTGATACATCCTTTGAGTTAATGGTAATGATAATTCATATTTTCAAGAGTTGAAAATTTAAGACATGAATAATCATTATTAACTCATAAAATGCTCCGACCATAGGATCATCACGAGGATGGTGATTGATTCGGAAGGTTGGTGTACAATCGCTTCTCTTTAGTAGATGAGTCTTGAGTCTACGGTGTGGAGACACCGGAGCGAGAGTACAGGTACTCGTTAGAGAACGAGGGCACTGAGCGTGACCACCTCGAGTAGTCATTAGGAAGTCTACCTTCTCGTCAATGACTGACTCGATGCTGCAGTGGTGTGTCTGGTTCTTTGACCTGAGGATGCATCGGCAGTTCACCTTGAGGGTGTTATAGTTTGACTACACCATTACTCGGTCTCCTAGCCATTCAGAACCCTGAGGTGTATGTTGGCTATAGCATGTTCATTGTAGGAACTGGATTGCATCAAGATGGAATCTATCTACCTCGGTGGTAGAGGAGCAGCCCTATGATGATCATGAGAATCAAGTCCAGAAGTCCATGGCCATGGCAGAGTGAAATAATAGAAAGAGTTTCTATTTAGGTTTTCACATCAGACTTGAATCGAATGATTACATCATATGACAGAAACTAGGGTTTGACGAGTTCACCTTAACCCTAATCTGATCGGGGCTCAAGATAGAAGAACTTAATCACACAGGTAGCTGCACCAAGAGGTTCGCATTCAGCTCTGATGGGTTGCCACCATATACTGCTAGGTGTCACTGGTGGATTTTGGGAGCAATTAGAATGATTTAGATGATCGATCATTCTAGCTGTTCGAATCAGAAGAGTTCTGATCCATCGAAAGGAGTTTCGATGATGTCGATGATAGAGATCATGACATATCCCATTACCATACAGAACTGAACCTAACTGGGTCACACAAACAAGGGTTTGAATCTGGTGATCATCAATTGAACTGATCCAGTTCAATTGATCTGAATGAGATTCAATTAGGTTCAAGGAAATCGTGCTAGCACTCGATTGAACCTAACGTTCTTCTTTTACTATCATAAATAGTTGTCCTGACTGAGCCAAAGAGTTTGTGCTCGATCAGAGGCCTTCACTTGGTCTGACTGGAGCCTGTCCAAGTCAAAAATGGGTTGTCTTATTTTGTAAGACAATACCTGCCATTTTTGGTCACCTGCCATTTCTCGTCCTTTGACTTTGGTCAAAAGTTGACCTTTGACTAGTCAAATATTGACCATTGATACTTTGACTTCTGTCCACATGTCACGCACCTATTGGAGAGCTGGTGAGGCTTATCCCACTACCAAAAACTGGCAAGGAGGAGGTGGCGTGCGCCCAAGCATGAGGCGCCCAGGAGTCCCTGTTGGACAGGGACTCCATCTCCTTATTGGATTCTGATTAGACTCCTCCTAAGAACCAACTTTGATTGATCTTAGGCACTATCTAAGGATGAATCCAAGGGACTCTATTCCCACTAATCAGATTTAGATCTGATTTCATAAAGGATTGTGATTGGTTGGGATGAAGAGGAGTTGGATCATGCATAGTCTATAAATAAGACCCTACGTCTAACTCAAAGAATAGGAACAATTCTCTATGCCCAAGGCTGTCTCTCTCTTCCTCCTCCATGCCAAGTTCATCTTCTCCCTCTCCTCTCCGTGCCCAAAGAAGTTTGGGATCTCGGTTGGTGCAATCTAGTCGAGAGAAAGGCGATAGAAAGCTAGAAGGCTACGCTGCTGCAAAGGACAACTGCTGATCTTCGAAAGCTATTTTGAAGATCCTCCAAATCAGATTCAGATCTAATTTTTGGAGATGTGTTAGAGAAGAAGAGGATCTCCAATTTCAGTCCAAGTGGATACCGGTAGAGGCCAGGCACTTACGTGGCTAGATTCAGAACCTTCCGCTGCTTACAGGATCATCAATGGATAATAGGATTATCCTACATCAAGGTAAATTAAATTTGATTTAATTTATCTATATTTTATTTTAATTATCAGAATAATAAAATCAGATCTAAAATATTCCAGATCTGATTTGGATCAAAGAAAAAAGTTTTTGAAATATATCTCTTGATCTGATCAGATCTGAACGAACCTGGTCTGGGAAATCAAGATTTTTCTTCATAAGAAGTTGGAAGAGCTTGAGAAGCTTGATGTCAAGTTAGATCAGGATCTACAGACTGACATAATTTTGCAATCCTTGATTGATGCATATGGGCAGTTCATCATGAACTACTATATGCATAAATTTTAGAATACCTTGGCTGAGCTTATGAATATGCTGGTTACTGCTGAGCTTTTTATGAAAAGTTCTAAAGGCTCAGTACATACTGTGGAGTGGATTTCTTCCAAGAGAAAGTCTTTTGGGAAGAAGAAGAAGTCCATGAAGAAGCAGAAGGTGAATGGTGAGAAGAAGAAGAAGGTAGAGCTGAAGAAAAAGGCCGCTGATAAAGAAAAATATTTTCATTGCTACACTGATGGCTATTGGAAGCGGAACTTCCCTCTTTACCTGACCAGTCTGAAGAGCAAGAAGGAGGCAAGTCCTTCTAGAGGTATGCTCATTATAGAATCTAATCTTATGATTTTTTGTGCATTTAGTTGGGCGCTTGACTCTGATTCTAGTCCTCACTTGCGTACTTCTATGCAGGGTCTTGAGGATAGCAAGAGACTGAGGGATGATGAAATGATCCTACGCATCGAGAACAGAGCAAGAGTTGCTGCTATGGCTATGGAAATCTACCCTCTAGGATTACCATTAGGATTAGACTTAGTACTTAGGGACTATTTTTATATGCCTGCAGCAAGTAGGAATTTGATTTCTATTTCATGTTTAGCACAGGAAGGCTATGTAATTAGTTTTCTTAAGGACCATTGTAATATTCTTTATGAAAGAAATAAAATTGCAAGTAGTTTCCTTATAAATGGTCTCTATCAGTTACATATTGATGTTTCTATTTTTAATATCAAGCAAAACATGAATTCCATAGGATCAAAGCGACCTAGGGATAGTCTAAACATGATAGGTATTTTTGGCATCTTAGGCTAGGTCATATAGCTGAAGGCACAGTTAACAAATTAGAGAAATTCGAACTATTGAGTCTGTTGACTTCCAAGCATATCCGATTTGTAAATCATGCCTTCATGGCAAAATGACCAAGCTTTCTTTTATAGGACATGGGAAAAGGGCCACAGACCTGCGTGTGCTAGTACATACTGATGTATGCGGCCCATTTGATGTGCCAGTCAGAGGCAATTACATCTACTTCTTCACCTTTACTAATGATTTATCTTGGTATGGGTATGTGTATTTAATGCGATATAAGTCTGAAGCTTTTGAAAAGTTCAAAAAATTTAGACTTAAAATAAAAAAATAAATAGAAAAATCCATTAAGATTCTTCGATCAGATCGAGGAGGCGAATACCTTAGTCGAAAATTTCTAGACTATCTTAAGGACAATGGCATTGTCTCACAATGGACTCCACCTGGAATGTCTTAACTTAATAGAATTTTAGAATGAAAAAATTGGACCCTATTAGATATGGTTCAATCCATGATAAACTTTACGAACCTTCCTGAGTTTCTTTAAGAACATAGTCTGTTGACCTTTATATATCTATTGAATAGGATTCCATCTAAAACCGTTCCTACCACACCGTATGAGATATGGCATGGTAAGAAATCAAGTCTAAGTCATCTCAGAATTTGGGGTTGTCTGGCCCATGTCAATAGACAATAGGTGGACAAATTAGAGTCTAGGTTTTTTAGAGCTTGATTTATTGGATATCCTAAAGAGTCATTAGGATATTTTTTCTATCTCCCAGAAGATCATAATGTGATTGTGAGTCGACATGCCATCTTTCTTGAAAAATAGTTTATTCAGGATAATGGCATTGGAAGATAGATTAGGCTTGAGGAGAAAGTCTCCAAAAAGCCACGAGCCAAGGAATCTATGGAACCCAATCAGATAGAGCCAATTCAATCACTACCTCGTCCACCTCGTAGATCAAAAAGAATTTTCTATCTTTCTGAAAGATACTTAGGTACTATTTTAGAGGATGTAGAGAAAATATTCTTCACAAGAAAAGGGGTTCATGGTGATGATCCCAAAACCTAAGATGAGGTGATATCAGATATCGACTTTGAAAAATGGTTAGAGGCAATGAAGTCAGATATTGACTCAATGCGCTTGAACCAAGTCTGAACCTTGGTAGATCCACCTAAAGGTATGGTACCTATTGGGTGTAAATGGATCTTCAAGAGAAAGATAGGTGCCGATGGAAATGTAGAAACATTCAAACCAAGGCTCATAGTAAAAGAATATAGTCAGCACAAAGGCATTGACTATCAGGATACTTTTTCACCAGTAGCCATGCTTAAATCCATCCGCACATTGCATGTTGTTGCAACCTATTTCAATTCTGAAATTTGGCAGATGGACGTGAAAATGGCATTCTTAAATGGATATCTTGAGGAAGATATTTATATGGAACAGCCACTGAGTTTCACATCCAATGATACTGATCACAAGGTCTCCAAGCTATAAAGGTCCATATATGGACTTAAGCAAGCATCTTAGAGCTAGAATGCTCATTTTAATGATGTGATCAAATCGTTTGGATTCATCAAAAATGAAGAGGAGTCCTGTATTTTCAAAAGGTCAGTGGGAGCACTGTTGTCTTTCTCATACTATACATAGATGACATTCTCCTAATTGGGAATGATATTTTCATGTTGACTACAGTCAAAATATGGTTGTCTAAAGAATTCTCCATGAAAGACCTAGGAGAGGCATCTTTTATTCTAGAAATTGAGATCTATAGAGATAGACCAAATAGGATGTTGGGTCTCTTACAGAAGATATACATAGAGGTGCTAAAGAGGTTTAGCATGGAAAACTCCAAGAGAGGATTGGTGTCCTTCAGACATGGCATTCATCTCTCTAAGAAAATGTATCCCAACACACTCGAGGAAATTGAATGCATGAGCAATATTCCTTACGCTTCAACAATAGGAAGCCTCATGTATGCCATGCTATGTACACGACCTGATATTGTCCATGCTATGAGTGTCACGAGCAGGTATTAGTCGAATCTAGGTGAAGAGCACTGGACTTTCATGAAATGTATCTTTAAGTACTTGAGAAGGACTAAGGATATGCTTTTAGTCTTTGGTAATGGAGAACTCCAGGTACAGGAGTATACAGACTTAGATTTTATGTCCAACATAGACAATCAAAAGTCGACATCTGAAAGTCTGTTTGTGTACAATGGTGGTGCTATCAGCTGGAAGAATTCTAAGCAGACTACGATAGCAAATTCTACCATGAAAGTAGAGTACATCGCTGCATCGAAAGCTACAAAGAAGGCATTATGGTACAAGAAGTTTGCTGCAAAGCTTGGATTGATGCCATCAGATGCCATCCCTCTATATTATGATAATAATGGTACCGTAGTCCTAGCTAAGGAGCTGAGGTCTCATAAAAAATCTAAGCATATTGAGTGGCGATACCACCTCATCTGCGATTACCTTGAAAAGGGATATGTCGAGGTCAAGAGAGTTGGCACTGCAGACAATGCGGGTGACCTGCTGATAAAGCCATTGAGCCAGCAGAAGATCGAAGCCCACATTAAGAAGATAGGACTTAGATTTGTAGCCAATTAGCTTTAGGTCAAGTGGGAGTTTGTTAGATGTGTGTTCTAGAAGCTAGATTGGTTGTCACTTATAATACACTTTTAAGGGTAATTTTATAATTTTGAATATAAATTAATAAATAAATTATTTTCTATCATAGTATGTATTTAAAAGTGTCTGTGATACATCCTTTGAGTTAATGGTAATGATAATTCATATTTTCAAGAGTTGAAAATTTAAGACATGAATTTTCATAATTAACTCATAAACTGATCCTGACCGTAGGATCATCATAAGGATGGTGATCGATCTGGAAGGTTGGTATACATCGCTTTTTTAGGATAGACGTATCTTGAGTCTATGGTATGGAGACACCAGAGTGAGAGTACAGATACTCGTTAGAGATTGTGGGTATTAAGTGTGATCACTTTGAGTAGTCATAAGGAATTCTACCTTCTCATCGATGACTGACTCGATGCTACAGTGGTGTGTTTGGTTCTTTGACCTAAGGTGCATTGGTAGTTCACCTTGAGGGTGTTATAGTTTGACTGCACCATAATTCGATCTCCTAGTCATTCAGAATCCTGAGGTATTTGTTAGCTACAGCATGTTAATTATAGAAATTAGATTGTACCAATAGGGGATCTATCTAGCTTGATAGATAAGGAGTAGCCCTATGATAATCATCAGATTGAGTCCATAAAAGCCCATGGCTATGGTAGAATGAAGATGATAGAAAAAGTTTCTATTAGGATTTCACATTGGACTTGAATCGAATGATTAATTCATATGATGGACATTGGGTTTGACCAGTTCATCTTAATCCTAATCCTATCGGGATTCAAGATAGAAGAACCCAATCAAATAGGTAACTATACTGAGAGGTTCACTTTTAGTTCTGATGGGTTGCCAGCATATACTGCTAGGTGTCACTGGTGGATTTTGGAAGCAATTAGGATGATTTTGATGATCAATCATTCTAATTGTATGAATCAGAAAAGTTCTGGTCTATCAAAAAGTATTTCGATAAAGTCAATGATGGAGATCACGACATGTCTCATTACCATAAAGAATTAAACCTAACTAGGTCACACAAAAATGGTTTGGATCCGGATGTCATCAATTGAGCTAAGCTAGTTTGATTGATTTGGATTAGATCCAATCAGGTTCAAGGTAATCATGCTAGCACATGATTGAGCCTGACTTTCTCCTTATAAAATCTTTCTGATTCATCGCAATCGAGTCAAATTTAATTTGACTCATTCTTATATTTTGAATGGTTTTATTTTCATCTAATTGAAACAAGTCCAGGTTAGATTAATTATTGAAATTAAATCCATTTATAGTCAAATTGGACTAGGGTCAAAAGTTGACCTGTTTGAGAGAATTAAGGGTCACTTGATCAGATACTTCTAAAAAATTATTTAAAAATTATTTTGATCTACTTTTTGGATATGTGATAGATCATGAGTTATGCATTAGGTGTACCAAATTTTGTGATTTTTAGAGATGTTTAGATTGAGTTATGATAGAGTTTGATTTGGATTAAACTCTTGAGGGAAGAGTCCCAGGCGTAGTGGACTCTTCCTTCTCTACTCATGATGATACCTTTTTGAATCATTTTTGGCCAAAAAAATAGATGAGATCTTATGGTATTTCATGGAGAATAAGTTCAAGAGTCCTAATGATAAAATAAACTAGTTATTTTGGTCAAAAGGGACTCTAAGTAGGCATTGGACATAAAAGCCTTTCTCACATCAAAGTGCATTCAACATAAGAAATAATTTTTTGTGCCCAAACTCTACCATCGCTAATATCCCACACACCCTCTATCCTCTCTCTTCTTCTCTTCTACAAGCCTAAAAAGTTAGGTATAAATCTGAGAAGAAGGTCCAAGGTTTTTGGCACAATATTCAGGATCTCTACGATGGTGTTCGTATGACGGACGGGCTGCCTTCAGAAATAGTTTTGAAGGTTCTTCGGATCAGATCCAGATTTGATATTTGAAAAAAAGGTTCATGAAGAGAAAATATTTAGATCCTGCCTGAGTGAATATTGGTAGAGGCTAGGTGCATGCATGGCTCATTTCAAAACATCAAGAATCAATAGGATCATTGCAGTGTAATTAGATTACCCAATTAGGTACTTTAAATTTAATTTAATTTAATTTTAATTTTTAATTTTTAATATCAGGATAATTAAATCTTGGAAGATAATTAGATTTGAGAACTCTTAGATCTAATCAAATTATTTAAAAATTTTTAAAAAAATCTTCCTCAGATCTAATCAGATCTGCATGATCATACGGTGAGAAATAGTATTTTTCCTTCACTAGGATTAGGATAGGAGTTATCCTCGGTGAAGGTAGCATGTAGCCCTACACGGGCTCGAGATTCAGGTGTGAGGATCTTGAGGGGGCTTGGTAGGTACTCCAAAAATTTGAGACACAAGGTGGAGTAAAGGACCGAAGCTAGAAGAAGATTCAGCCAAGATAAGAGACTGATACCCAGGCAGGCTGGCTCAAATATGCAGTCGAGCTGCTCAATCTGAGATCAAGCCAACTCGAGGTGCAATCAAGCTAGCTGTCTCTGGCAGATAGAAGATAAGATTTGGACAAGATGCAGTCAAGCCAGCTTGGCTCCTGACAGAGTCGGCTCGATGGTGACGAACAAAACTGGATGGGATTTTCTATTTGATCTTGGATTAGGATTAATCCAAGGGATCTTAAGGCCTAGTCCAATAACGTCTTAAGGAAGCTAACTCATGTATGGATCGAGACTAGATCCAGGGAATGAGAGCACGTGAGATATATGTATATGGGCTCGGTGAGTGGTTTCATGTATTGGGTTAGCCAGGAGAGTTTTTGATCGGGCCTAATGGCTATGTATAAATACATAGATTGTATTAGGATTTTAAAGATATAATTAATACAGATCTTTGAAGGAAATCCTATTTTTCCAGTCCAGGTTCGTTCAGATCAGATCAGATCAAGTGATATATTTCAAAAATTTTTCTCTTGGATCTATATCATATCTAAGATGTTTCAGATCTGATTCTTATTATTTTAATGATTAAAATAAATTCAGATAAATTAAATCAAATTTAACTTACCTTGAATCGGATAATCCTATTATCCATTGATGATCCTATATGCAGCGGAAGGTTCTGGATCTAGCCACGCAAGTGCCTGGCCTCTATCGATATCCACTTTGGCTGGATCTGGAGATCCTCTTCTTCTCTATCACGTCTCCAAAAATCAGATCTAGATCTGATTTGGAGGATCTTCAAAACTCCTTTTGAAGATCAGCAGTCGTCCTTTGCAGCAGTGCAGCCTTCTTGCTTTTGATCGCCTTTCTTTGATCTGGATCGCACCAACCAAGCTCCAAAACTATTTTGGATGTGGAGAGGAGAGGGAGAAGAAGCTTTGGCATGGAGGAGGAGAGGAGAAAAAGCCTTGGGCATGGGGAATTCTGATTTCAATCCATCTTTGAGTTGGGCGCAGGGTCTTATTTATAGACTACCTGTGATCCAACTCCTCTTCTTCCCAACCAATCACAACCCTTTGTGAAATCAGATCTAAATCTGATTGTGGGAATAGAGTCCCCTGGATTCCTCCTTAGAGGGTGCCTAAGACCAGTCAAAGTTGGTTTCTTAGAAGAACTCTAATTGGAATCCAAAAGGGAGGTGGAGTCCTTGTCCAACAAGGACTCCTAGGCGCCTCCAACTTGGGCACATGCCTAGGGTGGCGTGCGCCCTCCTCCTTGCCAGGTTCTGGCAGGGGGATAGGCCCCCACCAGCTCTCCAATAGGTGCATGACATGTGGTCAAAAGTCAAAGTGTCAATGGTCAATGTTTGACCAGTCAAAGGTAGACTTTTGACCAAAGTCAAAGAACAAGAAATGGCAGGTGACCAAAAATGGCAGGTAATGTCTTACAAAATAAGACAACCTTTTTTGACTTGGACAACCTCCAGTCAGACCATATGAAGGCCTCTGATTGAGCACAAACTCCTTTGGCTCAGATCAGGACAACTTATTTATGATAGCAAAAGAAGAACGTTAGGTTCAATCGAGTGCTAGCACGATTTCCTTGAACCTAATTGAATCTCATTCAGATCAATTGAACTAGATCAGTTCAATTGATGATCACCAGATTCAAACCCTTGTTTGTGTGACCCAGTTAGGTTCAGTTCTGTATGGTAATGGGATATGTCATGATCTCTATCATCGACATCACATCATCGAAACTCCTTTCGATGGATCAGAACTCTTCTGATTCGAACAGCTAGAATGATCGATCATCTAAATCATTCTAATTGCTCCCAAAATCCACCAGTGACACCTAGCAGTATATGGTGGCAACCCATCAGAGCTGAATGTGAACCTCTTGGTGCAGCTACCTGTGTGATTAAGTTCTTCTATCTTGAGCCCCGATCAGATTAGGGTTAAGGTGAACTCGTCAAACCCTAGTCTCTGTCATATGATGTAATCATTCGATTCGAGTCCAATGTGAAAATCTAAATAGAAACTCTTTCTATTATTTCACTCTGCCATGGCCATGGACTTCTGGACTTGATTCTCATGATTCATCATAGGGCTGCTCCTCTACCACCGAGGTAGATAGATTCCATCTTGATGCAATCCAGTTCCTACAATGAACATGCTATAGCCAACATACACCTCAGGGTTCCATATGGCTAGGAGATCGAGTAATGGTGTAGTCAAACTATAACACCCTCAAGGTGAACTGCCGATGCACCTCAGGTCAAAGAACCAGACACACTACTGCAGCATCGAGTCAGTCATTGACGAGAAGGTAGACTCCCTAATGACTACTCGAGGTGGTCACGCTCAGTGCCCTCGTTCTCTAACGAGTACCTGTACTCTCGCTCCGGTGTCTCCACACCGTAGACTCAAGACTCATCTACTAAAGAGAAGCGATTGTACACCAACCTTCCGGATCAATCACCATCCTCGTGATGATCCTATGGTCGGGAGCATTTTATGAGTTAATAATGATTATTCATGTCTTAAATTTTCAACTCTTGAAAATATGAATTATCATTACCATTAACTCAAAGGATGTATCACAGACACTAAATACACATATGTGATAGAAAATAACCCATTTTATTGATATTAGTCAAAATTATAATTTTGCCCCTAGAAGTGTATTACAAGTGTCAGCCAATTCTGGCTTCTAGGGCACATATATCTAACAATCTCCCACTTGTCCTAAAGCCAATTGGCTACAAGTCTAAGTCCCATCTTCTCAAGGTGGGCTTCGATCTTCTGCTGGCCCAACGGCTTTGTAAGTGGGTCTGCCACATTATCTGTGGAGTTGACTCTCTTGACCTCGACGTAACCCTTCTCGAGGTAATCGCGGATGAGGTGATATTACCACTTCGCTTGAAACTCTTCTAGCCGACAGCACCACCATTGCACACAAACAGACTCCCAGATGTCGACTTTCGATCATCTATATCGGACATGAAATCCGAGTCTGTGTATCCCTGGACTTGGAGTTCTCCATTACCAAAGACCAACATCATATCCTTAGTTCTTCTCAAGTACTTAAGGATACATTTCACAGAAGTCCAGTGTTCTTCACCTGGATTTGACTGATATCTGCTTGTGACACTCACAGCATGGGCTATATCAGGTCGTGTACATAGCATGGCATACATGAGGCTCCCTATTGCAGAAGCATAAGGGATCTTGCTCATGCATTCTATTTCCTCAGGTGTGCTGGGGCACATCTTCTTGGAAAGATGAATACCATGTCTGAAGGGTATTAATCCCCTCTTAGAGTTTTCCATACTAAACCTCTTTAGTACTTCCTCTATGTACATCTTCTGTGAAAGTCCTAGCATCCTATTCGGTCTATCCCTATAGACCTTAATTCCTAGAATAAAGGATGCTTCACCTAGGTCTTTCATGGAGAATTCCTTGGACAACCATAATTTTGACTGTCGTCAACATGGAAAATATCATTCCCAATAAGGAGGATGTCATCCACGTACAATACGAGGAAGACAACAGCGCTCCCACTGACCTTTTTGAAAACACACATGGTTTCCTCTTCATTTTTGATGAAACCAAACTTTTTGATCACATCATTGAAACGAGTGTTCCAGCTCCGAGATGCTTGCTTAAGTCCATATATGGACCTTTGCAGCTTGCAAACCTTGTGATCAGTATCACTGGATGTGAAACCTAGCGGCTGTTCCATATAGATATCTTCCTCAAGATATCCATTTAAGAATGCCGTTTTCACATCCATTTGCCATATTTCATAATCGAAATAGGCTGCAACGGCAAGCAATGTGCGGATGGATTTTAGCATAGCCACTGGGAAAAGGTATCCTGATAGTCAATGCCTTCGCGTTGACTATAACCTTTTGCCACTAGTCTAGCCTTGAATGTCTCCACATTCCCATCTGCACCAATCTTTCTCTTGAAGATCCATTTACACCCAATAGGTACTATACCTTCTGGTGGATCTACCAAGGTCCAGACTTGGTTTGAGTGCATCGAGTCAATTTCTGACTGCATTGCCTCTAGCCATTTCTCGGAGTCGATATCTGATATCGCCTCATTGTAGGTTTTGGGATCATCACCATGAGCACCATTACCTACGAGGAACATTTCCTCTACGTCCTCTGAAATAATACCTAAGTATCTTTCAGGGGGACGGAAAACTCTTTTCCGATCTATGAGGTGGAGGAGGTAGTGTTCTTATTGGCTCAACCTGATTTGGTTCCAATTGGTCCTTAGCTCGTTCGTACTTGTGAGACTTTCTCATCAAGCTTGATCTGTTTTCCAATGCCGCTATCTTGAATAAACTATTTTTCAAGAAAGATGGCATGTCGACTCACAATCACATTGTGGTCTTCTGGAATGTAGAAATAGTATCCTAATGACTCTTTAGGATATCCTATGAATCGAGCTCTAAAGGACCTAAACTCTAACTTGTCCGCTTGTTGTCTTTTGACATGAGTGGACAACTCCAAATTCTGAGATGACTCAGACTTGGTTTCTTACCATGCCATATCTCATACGGTGTGGTAGGAACGGTTTTAGAGGAAACCCTATTCAGTAGATAGATTGAAGTTAACAATGAGTGTCCCCAAAGAAAATTAGGGAGGTCTGTGAAGCTCATCATGGATTGAACCATATCCAATAGAGTCAGATTTCTCTATTCTGAAACCCCATTGAGTTGAGGTGTTCCTGGTGGAGTCCATTGAGAGACTATGCCATTTTCCTTTAGATAGTCTGAAAATTTTTGGCTAAGGTATTCACCTCCTCATTCTGATCGAAGAACCTTAATGGGTTTTCCAGTTTGTTTTTCTACTTCATGTCTGAATTCTTTGAACTTTTCAAAAGCTTCAGACTTGTGTCTCATAAGATACACATACCCATACCTAGACGGATCATCGGTAAAGGTAATGAAGTAGACAAAATTGCCTCTAGCCAGCACATCAAATGGGCCACACACATCTGTATGTACTAGGGCAAGGAGATCTGTGGCCCTCTCCCCATGTCCAACAAAAGGGAGTTTAGTCATTTTGCCTTAAAGACAAGATTCACAAGTTGGATATGACTCGAAAGTCAATGGACTCAATAGCCCATTTTTCTTCAATTTGTTGATCCTATCTTCTGCTATATGACCTAATCTCAGGTGCCATAGATATCTGTCGTTTAGACTATTCCTAGGTAGTTTGGCATTCACATTTTGCTCGAATAATGAGCATACCTTCAGAAGGATCTTCCTTCTTGTTCTTCAGGGTGGCCAGGTAAGTAGGGCAGTTCCGCTTCCAATGGCTGTCGCTGTTACAATGGAAATACTTTCCTTTGATAGCGGCTTTCATCTTCGGCTCTGCCTTCTTGTTCTTTTCTCCTTCCACCTTCTGCTTTTTCACAGACTTCTTTTTCTTTCCGTAAGACTTTCTTTTGGAAGAAGTCCGTTCCATAGCAAGAACTGAGCCTTTAGAACCTTTCATAGAAAGCTCAGTGGTAACCAGCATATTCATTAATTCGGCCAAGGAATTTTGAAGTTTATGCATGTGGTAATTCATGATGAATTGCCCATATGCATCAGTCAAGGATTGCAGAATAATATCGATTCTGTAAGTCCAAGTCTAACTTCACACCGAGCTTCTCAAGCTCTTCCATGTCCTTGATCATTGTCAGACAGTGATCTTGGACTGACTGCCCATCATGCATCTTAGCCTTAAAAAGTCATTTCGTGACTTGATATTTGGCTGCACGACTCTGTTCACCAAACATCTCCTACAGGTGAGCCAACATTTGGCGAGCAGTCCCGATATCTTCATGTTGGCACTGGAGCTCATCAGACATCGAGCCCAACATGTAATATCTGGCCTTATTATCTTTATCTATCCATTTCTCCAGAGACGCTCTCTGTTCAATAGATGGACGGGCTGGTAAGGTGGGAGGGTCCTGGTCCAAAGTACATGGGTTAACTTCTCGGAACCCAAAACTATTTTGTAGTTTCTGAGCCAATCTTTATAATTGGGTCCTAGTCAGTCTATGTGTGTCCAGGATACGTGCCAATGGGTTGGACGCAGACATTTTCCTGTAGAGAGTCAAAGATTCTAGTTAGATACTGTAATTTTGACTTGACCAATTTGTTTAGGGATTTTATTTTTAAATAAATTAGCTCCACTATTTTCTCGGATCCCTACACTCCCTCTGTAGAGATGCAAAAATCTCCACGATTAATGATTTCTAGTGGGTGGTGCGGTCTCACCAACTGACTCATCACCTCACCTAACAGTTATTGGTGATGGGTTAGCCAATGAGTGAACAACTCTTGTTCAATGATTCTCTAATCATGGTGCACCCAAACTTGGTCTCTAATTCATGAATCTCACCATATCCGGAATATTGATCCACTCCTTAGTTAAGTCAGACCCACCATTTGCATAGACTGGGTTCCTAATTGAGTCTCTCACCGTATCCAGAATATTGAGCCCAACTCATCCTCCAGCCCATAGCATCCAATGCCTAATAGACATGGTTGCATCTTTCCGGTGCAACTGAGCCACTGTATCCAATCGAGAACAATCAACCCCAGGAAGGGCCCGCACATCTACAATGGTGGAAGACCTCAGACTTAATCTTTTCTTAGGGAGAATTGATTCAGGTCTCATTAAACTAGACTTGGCTTAGTCATAACAATTATGACTAACCTAGTGGCATGGGTTAGCTCGGATTATTGACCACCTCAAATCAGAACTGTGTCAACAGATATGGCCAGGTAAGTGAGATCGGTGGAAGGAATATGCCATTAACTCGTACAAGAACGCATTCAGGATCGAGTAGCTTCCAATTAAAAACCAGTCGGTCGTATGTGCCAAACTTACCTTAGACACCAAATTATTGAGCCAGAACCAATTGGGTTAGCCTATAATCCAGACTCTAACCTCTGAGCCTAATTAGGTCTTGCTTGATCGTGACTCGATCTTGACCCAGACTTAATCCTATTAGGCTGGTCAATTTAAGCATTGTTGATCCCATCTAACCAACTCTTGATTCGGTTTGATCAACCGCTTAGACCTAATTGAGCTACCCAAGCCCGAACCCAGTATTATGAATATGTCTTAGATCTAAAATTCTCAATTTTAGACCTAATTAATATTCCATAATCTTAATTCTTAATTAAGTAGGGTTCATAAACAAAATATGCACAATAAATCCTAGGGTTTCAGGATCTAGGGTTTTGCAGAAAGTAAGTTTTGGGTTTCTGATTAAGGACGAACACGCAGCACCCCTACACATCATAAGAACACCCCATCGAATGGGAAGAGAGGGCCTTTAAACCCTTCTTCGTTCTTATGATCGGACGGCCAAGAGGAACGCCTTAATCAGGAACATGCAATACTACAAAATAGTTTTAGATCTATATCATATATCTCATATACAAATTCAGATCTAATCATGGCATATTTTGCATACATCTCATGTATCAAATCATGCATATTTTTAGATCTAAATTATCTCATAATAATCTAAAAAATTAGATTTAAATTGATCTTATCAAAATAAACTCTAATCTAGACAACTATGTAGAACTATTCTACAACTAGTCTAGACATGCATCAATCATATCTCATATGATATTTAAAATTAAATAATTTTTATTTACTATTTTTTCAGATGTTATTATAACACTTATAATATCAAAAAATAGTAAATAAAATAGATCTAAAATATGATTTAATCAGATTAAATTCAAAAACATGCAAGACTATTCTATAGAACTATTCTATTTTAGAACTAGTCATGCATATTTTCTAATCTTAGATCCAAATCATTTAATTTTAATTTTTTCTAATTTCAGATCTGATCACATCTCATGTGACATCTGAAATCAATTATTTTTTAATTAAAATAAATTTAAAATCAGATCTAAACATTTTTAGAACCTTGGCTCTGATACCAGTTGAAGGGAAATCCTAATTTCTCGGTCCAGGTTCGTTCAGATCTGATCAGATCAAGAGATATATTTCAAAAATTTTTTCTTTGATCTAATCAGATCTGAGATATTTTAGATCTAATTCTTATTATTTTAATAATTAAAATAAAATTTAGATAAATTAAATCAAATTTAATTTACCTTGAATCGGGTAATCCTATTACCCGTTGATGATCCTGTATGCAACGGAAGGTTCTGGATCTAGCCACGCAAGTGCCTGGCCTCTACCAGTATCCACTCAGGCTAGATCTAGAGATCCTCTTCTTCTCTATCACATCTCCAAAAATCAGATCTGGATCTGATC
Source organism: Cocos nucifera (assembly GCA_006176705.1). Taxonomy (NCBI): domain Eukaryota; kingdom Viridiplantae; phylum Streptophyta; class Magnoliopsida; order Arecales; family Arecaceae; genus Cocos; species Cocos nucifera. Next base: position 17,324 of record QRFJ01001697.1, read on the forward strand.
TGGAGGATCTTCAAAACACCTTTTGAAGATCAGCAGTCGTCCTTTGCAGCAGTGCAGCCTTCTTAGCTTTTGATCACCTTTCTTTGATCTGGATCGCACCAACCAAGCTCCAAAACTATTTTGGACGTGGAGAGGAGAGGGAGAAGAAGCTTTGGCATGGAGGAGGAGAGGAGAAAAAGCCTTGGTCATGGGGAATTCTTATTTCAATCCCTCTTTGAGTTGGGCACAGGGTCTTATTTATAGACTACCTGTGATCCAACTCCTCTTCTTTCCAACCAATCACAACCCTTTGTGAAATCAGATCTAAATCTGATTGGTGGGAATAGAGTCCCCTGGATTCCTCCTTAGAGGGTGCCTAAGACCAGTCAAAGTTGTTTCTTAGAAGAACTCTAATTGGAATCCAAAAAGGAGATGGAGTCCTTGTCCAACAGGGACTCCTAGGCGCCTCCAACTTGGGCACACGCCTAGGGTGGCGTGCGCCCTCCTCCTTGCCAAGTTCTGGTAGGGGGACTAGGCCCCCACCAGCTCTCCAATAGGTGCATGACATGTGGTCAAAAGTCAAAGTATCAATGGTCAAAGTTTGACCAGTCAAAGGTAGACTTTTGACCAAAGTCAAAGAATAAGAAATGGCAGGTGACCAAAAATGGCAGGTAATGTCTTACAAAATAAGACAACCTTTTTCTAACTTGGACAACCTCCAGTCAGACCATATGAAGGCCTCTGATTGAGCACAAACTCCTTTGGCTCAGACAGGACAACTTATTTATGATAGCAAAAGAAGAACGTTAGGTTCAATCGAGTGCTAGCACGATTTCCTTGAACCTAATTGAATCTCATTCAGATCAATTGAACTAGATCAGTTCAATTGATGATCACCAGATTCAAACCCTTATTTGTGTGACCCAGTTAGGTTCAGTTCTGTATGGTAATGGGATATGTCATGATCTCTATCATCGACATCATCGAAACTCCTTTCGATGGATCAGAACTCTTCTGATTCGAACAGCTAGAATGATCGATCATCTAAATCATTCTAATTGCTCCCAAAATCCACCAGTGACACCTAGCAGTATATGGTGGCAACCCATCAGAGCTGAATGCGAACCTCTTGGTGCAGCTACCTGTGTGATTAAGTTCTTCTATCTTGAGCCCCGATCAGATTAGGGTTAAGGTAAACTCGTCAAACCCTAGTTCTCTGTCATATGATGTAATCATTCGATTCGAGTCCGAATGTGAAAATCTAAATAGAAACTCTTTCTATTATTTCACTCTGCCATGGCCATGGACTTCTGCACTTGATTCTCATGATTATCATAGGGCTGCTCCTCTACCACCGAGGTAGATAGATTCCATCTTGATGCCATCCAGTTCCTACAATGAACATGCTATAGCCAACATACACCTCAGGGTTCCATATGGCTAGGAGACCGAGTAATGGTGTAGTCAAACTATAACACCCTCAAGGTGAACTGCCGATGCACCTCAGGTCAAAGAACCAGACACACTACTGCAGCATCGAGTCAGTCATTGACGAGAAGGTAGACTTCCCTAATGACTACTCGAGGTGGTCACGCTCAGTGCCCTCGTTCTCTAACGAGTACCTGTACTCTCGCTCTAATGTCTCCACACCATAGACTCAAGACTCATCTACTAAAGAGAAGCGATTGTACACCAACCTTCCGGATCAATCACCATCCTCGTGATGATCCTATGGTCGGGAGCATTTTATGAGTTAACAATGATTATTCATGTCTTAAATTTTTAACTCTTGAAAATATGAATTATCATTACCATTAACTCAAAGGATGTATCACAGATACTAAATACACATATGTGATAGAAAATAACCCATTTTTTTGATATTAGTCAAAACTATAATTTTGCCCCTAGAAGTGTATTACAAGTGTCAGCCAATTCTGGCTTCTAGGGCACATATATCTAACAATCTTTTCTCCCTTCAACCTCTCTTCTCTCTTCTCTCTAGTGTGGTTGCCCTAGGTTCTTGAAGAAGTCCTAGAGAGGGGGGGCATCTCCTTCAAGCCCTAGGAGGGAGGTGCCCGATCACTGATCAAGATGGTAGATCGATGGTTAGTTGTCCTTAGAGAACATCATGGATCTCCATGTCCATGCTAAAGATCAGGATTTTTCACTACAATTGGTATCAGAGCGGTATCAATTATCTTAAGATTTGGTATCAGAGCCTAATGGCGCGTGGAAGCGAAGGAGAAGTCATACAAAAAAAAATAAAAAATCTGTACAAGTATTTCATGGTATGTCTTGGATCTACCTTTGTTATTGTTGTGGTTTGGCCAATCGAGAATAGCAGGTTGAAGGTGAAGGCTGAGAGGATTAATGGGAAGTATTTTTTTTAGGGTGGAAGGTTTGGATACATGATTTTCTGATCGATCTTGGTTGGAGAGACTGCATGATGTATGATGGGTGACAGGGTTCTCTAGGAAGATGGACAATGTGGGGCTATTTGTGTTAGATATGTGTGTGCCCTAGAAGTCAGATTGGCTGACACTTGTAATATACTTCTAAGGATAAAATTATAATTTTAATTATAAATAATAAAATAAATTATTTTCTATCACAGTATGTATATGAAAGTGTCTGTGATACATCCCTTGAGTTAATGGTAATGATAGTTCATATTTTCAAGAGTTGAAAATTTAAGACATGAATTTTCATTATTAACTCATAAAATGCTTCCGACCGTAGGATCATCATGAGGATGGTGATTGATCTGAAAGATTGATATATGATCTCTCTTTTTTTTTTAATAGATGAGTCTTGAGTCTACAATGTAAAGATCCAGAGTGAGAGTACAGGTACTCGTTAGAGAACGAGGGCACTGAGCATGACCACCTCGAGCAGTCATGAGGAAGTCTACCTTCTCATCGATGACTGGCTCGAAGCTATAGTAATATGTCTGATTCTTTGACCTGAGGTGCATCGGCAGTTCATCTTATGAGTGTTATAGTTTGACTACACCATAAGTCAATCTTCTAGCCATTCAAAATCCTGAGGTGCATGTTGGCTATAGCATGTTCATTGTAGGAATTGGATTGCACCAATAGGAGATCTATCTACCTCGGTAGATGAGGAGTAGCCCTATAATGATCATGAGAATCAAGTCCATAAGCTCATGGCCATGGTAGAGTGAAATAATAGAAAGAGTTTCTATTAGAGTTTTCACATTAGATTTGAATCGAATGATTAATTTATATGACGGATATTAGGATTTGACGAGATCACCTTAACCCTAATCTAGTTGGAGCTCAAGATAAAGAAACTTAATCATACAAGTAACTACACCAAGAGGTTCACTTTCAGTTCTGATGGGTTGCCATCATATGCTGCTAGGTGTCGCTGGTGGATTTTGGGAGCAATTAGAATGATTTAGATGATCGATCATACTAGTTGTCTAAATTAGAAAAGTTCTGATCCAATGGAAGGTGTTTCGATGATGTCGATGATAGAGATCATGACATATCCCATTACCATATAGAACTAAACATAACTGAGTCAAACAGAAAAGGGTTTGGATCTAAATATCATCAATTGAATTAATCCAATTCAATTGATTTGAATAAGATTCAATTAGGTTCAAGAAAATCATGCTAGCACCCGATTGAGCCTAATATTCTTCTTTAACAATCATTAAAGCTTGTCTCGACTGAGCCAAATGTGTTTGGGCTCATTCAGGAACCTTTACTTGGTTTGACTAGAGCTTGTCCAAGTTAGAAATGGGTTCTCTTACTTTAAGAGAAAAATTTGAGACAACACCTGTTATTTTCCATCACTTGCAAAATCTTGTCTTCAAACATTGGTCAGATGTTGACCCTAGACACTTAGACATCTGCCCATATGTCATGCACCCATAGGAGAGAACCTGGGAACTTGTCTCCCTGCTAAAAAGCAAATAGGAAGGGGGTGCATGCCTAGTGAGGCATGTGTCCCATGAGGATAGAAGATGGAGTCCCATACAGATGGAACTCCAGTTCCTTTAGGGGATTAAATTAGGTGGCGCCAAGAAGACTTGTTTGACCCAGTCTTGGTGCCAACTAAGGAGAGTTTTAAGGGTTTCTAATCTGATTGGATCAAAGATGTCATCCCACCAATCAGATTTAGATCTGATTGCATAAAGGGCCATGATTGGCCAGGATGATGTGGCGCTACATGGCATAGTAGGGTCTATATAAACCCTATCTGTACCTAGAATTTAATTCTTCTCCCTTTAGCCCACACCACATAGCCCCTCTCCCTTCTTCTCCATGCCATCCTCTGGTCCTCTCTCTCCTCTCCATGCCTAAGGGACTTTCGGCATGAAGAAGGTGTGATCCAAGTAAGTGAAAGACGTCAGAAAAGGAAGAAGGCAGCACTGCTAGAAGAGACAACGGCTGTTCTTCAAAAGTCATTTTGAAGAGCTTCAAGATTAGATCTAGATCTAATTTTTGGAGGAATGATAGAGAAAGGGAAGATCTTTAGATCCTATCCGAGTGGATACCAGTAGAGGCCAGGCACTTGCGTGGCTACATTCAGAACCTCAGGCAAGCATCAGGATCATTACAGGATAATTGGATTACCCAAAATGAAGGCATAATTAAATTAGATTTTATTTTTATTTTTATTTTTATTTTGTTATAAAATTAATAAAATTAGATCTGAGGAGTCTCAAATCTAATCAAGATCTTAGAGGAAAATATTTTTGAAATATCCCTCCTGATCCAATCAAATCTAAACGAACTTGATCTAAAAAATAGGTTTCTCTCTTTAACTGGTATCAGAGCCAGGTTCCATAATTTATTAAATCTAATTTTAATTTATTTTTGATCTAATAATTAGATGATTTTAGATGTCACATTAGATGTGATTAGATCTGAAATCAAAAAATTAAAAATTAAATAATCTAGATCTATGATGTATGAGATGCATGACTAGACTAGGAATAGAATTATTCTATGTATAGTCTAGCATGATCATAATTTTAACTTAATTAATTATAATTTTTAAATCTATTTATTTACTATTTTTAATATTATAAATATTATAATAAGATCTAAAAAATAAAAAATAAATTTATTTAATTTGTTCATATGAGATATGATAGATGCATGTTTAGACTAGTTGTAGAATAGTTCTACAAAATTATCTAGAATAAAATTTAATTTGATATGATTAAATTTAAATCCTATTTTTTAGATATTTATGAGATAATTTAGATCTAAAACTATGCATGATATGATACATGAGATGTATGTAAAATATATTTTTTGTTAGATTAATTTTTATATATGTGATATATGATGTAGATCTAACTAGTTTTGTAGATTTATCATATTTCTGATTAAGGCGTTCCCTGCTATCCAGTCATAAGAATAAAGTAGGATTTAAAGACCCTCTCCTTCCATTCGATGGAGTATTCTTATGGTGTGTAGGGGTGATGCGGCGTTCATCTTTAATCAAAAATAAAAAATTTATTTTCTATAAAATCCTAGGATTTTATATACATATTTTATTTATAAACCCTAAACTTAATTAAGAATTAAGATTATGAAATCAATTAGGTCTAAAATTGAGAATTTTTAGATCTAAGACATATTCATAAATTGGGTTCAAACTTGGGTAGCTCAATTAGGTCTAGCGATTGATCAAATCGAATCAAAAGTTGGTTAGGTGGGATCAAGAGTACTTAAATTGACCAGTCTGATAGGATTAAGTCTGGGTCAAGATTGAGTCACATGAGTGATTGATCAAGTTAAGACCTAATTAGGCTCGATGGTTAGAATATGGATTGTTGGCTAACTCGATTGATTCTAGCTCAATAATTTGGTGTCTAAGGTAAGTTTGGCAGATACGATCGATTGATTTTTAATTGGAAGCTACTTGACTTGAATGCATTCTTATCGAGTTAATGACATATTCCTTCCAACGGTCTCACTTACCTAGCCATATTTATCCATCCAGTCCTAATCTAAGGTGGCTAACAATCTGAGCCAACCAATACCGCTAGGTTAGTCATAATGGTTATGGCTATGTCAAGTCATGTTTAATGAGACCTAAATCAAATCTTCCTAAGAAAAGATTAAGTCTAAGGTCTTCCACCATTGTAGATGTGCAGGCCCTTCTCGGGGTTAATTATTCTCAACTGGTCATAGTGGTTCAGTTGCACCGAAAAGACATAACCATGTCTATTAGGCATTGGATGCTATGGGCTAGAGGATGGATTGGACTCAATATTTTGAATATGGTGAGAGATCTAATTAGGAATCCAATTTGTGCAAATGGTGGGTCTAACTTAACTAAGGAGTGGATCAATATTTTGGGCATGATGAGATTCATGAATTAGAGACCAAGTCTAGGTGCACCATGATTAGAGAATCATTGGATGAGAGTTGTTCACTCATTGGCTAACCTATCACCAATAACTGTTAGGTGAGGTGATGAGTCAATTGGTGGGACTGCACCACCCACTAAAAATCAGTAATCATGAAGATTTTTGCATCTCTACAGAGGGAGTGTATGGATCCAAAAAAATAGTGGAAGCTAATTTGTTTAAAAATCAAATCTCTAAATAAATTGGTCAAGTCTTAATTATAAAATCTAACTAAAAATTTTGACTCTCTACAGAAAAATGAAAAATGTCTGCATCTAACCCACTAGCCCATATCTTGGACACCCATAGACTGACCAGACCCAATTACAAGGATTAGCTTCAGAACTTTAAAATTATTTTGAATTCTGAGATGTTGACTCATGTATTAGACCAAGATCCTCCCACCTTACCAGCTCGTCCATCCACTGAGCAGAGAGCGTCTCTTGATAAATGGATGGATGAAGATAATACAGCCATATACAACATGTTGGGCTCAATGTCTGATGAGCTTTAGCACCAATATGAAGATATCAAGACTATCCATCAAATATTAGCTCACCTGCAAGAGTTGTTTGGTGAACAGAGTCATGCAGCCAAATATCTGATCACTAAATGACTATTTACGGCTAAAATGCATGATGGATAGTCAGTCAAAGATCATTGTCTGATGATGATCAAGGACTTGGAAGAGCTTGAGAAACTCGGAGTGAAGTTAGACCAGGATCTGCAAAATGATATAATTCTGCAATCCTTGACTGATGCGTATGGGTAGTTCATCATGAACTACCATATGCATAAACTTTAGAATACTCTGGCCGAGCTTATGAATATACTAGTTACTGCTGAGCTTTTTATGAAAGATTCTAAAAGCTCAGTACTTGCTATGGAATGGACTTCTTTCAAGAGAAAGTTTTTTGGAAAGAAGAAGAAGTCTGTGAAAAAATAGAAGATGGAAGGTGGAAAGAAAAAGAAGGCAGAGCTGAAGAAGAAAGCTATTGATAAAGAAAAGTATTTTCATTGTAATACTGATGGCCATTAGAAGTGGAACTGCCCTACATACCTAGCCACCCTAAAGAATAAGAAGGAGATAGGTCCTTTTGGAGGTATGCTCGTTATTGAATCTAACCTTACGATTTCTTCTGCATCCAGTTGGGTGCTTGACTCTAGTTCTAGTACTCATTTATGTACTTCCATGCAGGATCTTGAGGATAGCAGGAGGCTGAGGGATGGTGAGATGATCCTACGCATCTAAAATGGAGCAAGTGTTACTGCTGTGGCCATGGGAACCTATCCTCTTCAACTACCATCTGGCTTAGATTTAGGGATTGTTATTATGTGCCTACTACAAGCAAGAATTTGATTTCTATTTCATGTTTAGCATAAGAAGGCTATGTAATTAGTTTTCTTAAGGACCATTATAATATTCTTTATGAAAGAAATAAAATTGCAAGTGGTTTTTTTATTAACGGTCTTTATCAGTTACATATTGATGTATCTATCTTTAATATCGAGTAAAATGTGAATGCCATAAGATCAAAATGACCCAGGGATAGTCCAAAGGATAAGTATCTGTGGCACCTAAGGCTAGGTCATATAGCAGAAGATAGGATTAACAAATTAAAGAAAATTGGGCTATTGAGTCTGTTGACTTTCAAGTCATATCCAATTTATGAATCATGTCTTTATGGCAAAATGACTAAGCTTCCATTTGTAGGACATGGAAAAAGGGCCATGGAATTACCTGCCCTAGTACATACTGATGTGTGCGGCCCATTTTATGTGCCGGCTAGAGGCAACCTTGACTACTTCATAACCTTTATCGATGATTTATCTCGGTATGGATATGTGTATCTTATAAGACCCAAGTCTGAAGCCTTTGAAAAGTTTAAGAAATTCAGACATGAAGTTGAAAAGCAAACTGAAAAACCCATTAAGTTTCTTTGATCGGATCGACGAGGTGAATACCTTAGTTGAAAATTTCTAGACTATCTCAAGCAAAATGGCATAGTCTCTCAATGGACTCCACTTGGAACACCTCAACTCAACGGGGTTTCAGAATGGAGGAATCGGACCCTATTAGATATGGTCTGATCCATGATGAGCTTCACAGACCTTTCTAATTTTCTTTGGAGACATAGTCTGTTAACTGCTTTATATTTACTGAATAGGGTTTCATCTAAAATTGTTCCTACCACACCCTATGAGATATGGTATGATAAGAAAATAAGTCTGAATCATCTTAGAATTTGGGATTGTCCGGCTTATGTCAAAAGACAATAAGTGGACAAGTTATACTATAGGTCCTTTATAGCTCGATTCATAGGATGTCCTAAAGAGTCATTAGGATATTATTTCTATATTCTAGAAGACCATAATATAATTATGAGTCGGCATGCCATCTTTCTTGAAAAATAGTTTATTTAAGATGGTGGCATTGGAAAACAGATCAAGCTCGAGGAGAAAATCTCACAAGAGCAACGAGCTATGGATCCTATGGAATCAAATCAGGTTGAGCCAATACAATCACTACCTCCTCCACCTTGTAGATCAAAAAGGGTTTCCCATCCCTTTGAGAGGTACTTAGGTACTATTTCAAAGAAAGTAGAGAAAATATTCCTCATAGGTAATGGGGTCCATGGTAATGATCCCAAAACCTATGAAGAGGCAATACCAGATATTGACTCCAAGAAATGGTTAATGAAGTCAGAAATTGACTCGATGCACTCAAACCAAGTCTGAACCTTGGTAGGTCCACCAGAAGGTATAGTACCTATTGGGTGTAAATGAATCTACAAGAGAAAGATTGGTGCAGATAAAAATGTGGAGACATTCAAAACTAGATTAGTGGCAAAAGGGTATAGTCAGCACGAAGGAATTGACTATCAGGATATCTTTTCGCCAGTAGCCATGCTAAAATCCATCCGCACATTGCTAGCTATTGCAGCCTTTCTCGATTATGAAATTTGGCAAATGAATATGAAAACAATATTCTTAAATGGATACCTTGAGGAAGACATCAATATGGAACAGCCACTGGATTTCACATCCAATGATGTTGATCACAAAGTATGCAAGCTGCAAAGGTGCATATATGGACTTAAGCAAGCATGTCGGAGTTGGAATACTTATTTTAATGATGTAATCAAATTATTTGGTTTCATGAAGAATGAGGAGGAACCATGTGTTTTCAAAAAGGTCAGTGGGAGTGCTATTGTCTTCCTCGTATCGTACGTAAATGATATCCTCCTTATTAAAAATGATATTTTCATGTTGACCATAGTTAAAATATGGTTATCTAAAGAATTCTTCATGAAAGACCTAGGAGAAGCATTCTTCAATCTAGGAATTAAGGTCTATAGAGATAGACCAAATAGGATGCTAGGACTTTCACAGAAACATGTACATAAGAGAAAAGTGCTAAAGAGGATTTAGCATGGAAAACTCTAATAGAAGATTGGTATCCTTTAGACATGGCATTCATCTCTCCTAAGAAAGATGTGTCCCAAGCACACCTGAAGAGATTGAACGCATGAGCAAGATTCCCTTATGCTTCAGCAATAGGGAGCCTCATGTATGCCATGTTATGTACATGACCTGATATAGCCCATGCTGTGAGTGTCACGAGCAGATATCAATTGAATCCAAGGTGAAGAAGCACTGGACTTCTGTGAAATGTATTCCTTAAGTACTTAAGAAGAACTAAGGATATGATGTTGGTCTTTGGTAATGGAGAACTCCAAGTCCAGGGGATATACAGACTCGATCTTTCGTCCAATATAGATGATCGAAAGTCGACATTCTGGGAGTCTATTTGTGTGCAATGGTGGAGCTGTCAGTTGGAAGAGTTTCCAAGCAGACAGTGATAGCAGATTCCACCATGGAAGCAGAAGTACATTGCTACTGCATCAGAAGCTGCAAAGGAAGAGTATTCTAGTATAAGAAGTTTCGCCGCAGAGATTAGGAGTGATGCCATCAGATGCCATTCCTCTGTACTGCGACAATAATGGCATCATAGCCCTTGCTAAGGAGCCGAGGATCTCACCAAAAATTCTAAGCACATCGAGCATGCGATACCACCTCATCTATGATTACCTTGAGAAGGGATTACGTCGAGGTCAAGAGAGTCAACTTTGAAGACAATGCGGTGGCAGACACCATTTACAAAACCCATTGGGCCAGCAAGAAGATCGAAGCCCACATTGAGAAGATGGGACTTAGATTTGTAGCCAATTGGCTTTAGGTCAAGTGGGAGTTTGTTAGATATGTGTGCCCTAGAAGCCTAGAATTGGCTGACACTTGTAATACACTTCTAAGAAAAATAATTTTATAATTTTTGACTATAAATTAATAAAATGGGTTATTTTCTATCATATATGTGTATTTAAAAGTGTCTGTGATACATCCCTTGAGTTCAATCATAATGATAATTCTTATTTTCAAGAGTTGAAAATTTAAGATAATGAATTTTCATTATTAACTCATAAAATGCTCCTAACCGTAGGATCATCCTAAGGAAGGTAACGATCAGAAGGAGAAGAAAAAATCCTGATTTTTTAGGGTCAGGTTCGTTCAGATTTGATTGGATCGAGAGGCATATTTCAAAAATTTTCTCTTAGATCCTAATCAAATCTGACATTTTTTAGATCTTATTTTATGATTTGATAAATAAAAAATTTAAATTAAATTAAATCTAAATTAGTTTTACCTTGATTTTAGGTAATTTGATTACCCATTGATGATCTGCTGATAGCCTTAGGTTCTGGATCTAGCCACGCAAGTGCCTAGCCTCTACCGACATCCAGTCAGGCTGGATCTGAAGATCTTCTCCTTCTCTTTCTTTTTTCCAAAAATTAGATCTGAATCTGATTTGGAGGATCTTCGAAACTCCTTTTGAAGATCAGCAATCATCTTTGCAGCAATGTTGCCTTCTTCCTTTCTCGTCAGCCTTTTCTTGCCTGAATCGCACTAATCTAAAGCCCAACTATCCTTGGGCATGGAGAGGAGAGAGATGGCCTGAAGGTGGCATGGTGAAGGGAGAGGGATAGCCTTGGGGTATGGTTAGGAGAGGAATCTCTAAAAAGTGGGCACAGATAGGTCTTTATATAGATCCTGCTGTGCCATGCAGTGCCACATCACCCCGGCCAATCATGTTGCTTCATTCAATCAGATCTACATCTGATTGGTGGGATGACATTACCTAATTCAATCAGATGAGAGACCCACAGATTCATCCTAAGGTGGTGCCTAAGACTGGTCAAAGTCTATAGGTGAGGGTCACCTAGTTTGAATCTAAGAAGCAACTTGGAGTCCCATCCGTATGGGACTCCAAGCATCCCAATCCATGGGCGCACGCCATCCTAGGCATGTGCCCCCTCCTTTCTAATTTCCAGTGAGGGGACAAGCCCTATCTGCACTCCAATAAGTCATGACAATGGTAGATGTCCAAGGGTCAAGGTCAATTTGACCAAGTCAAAGGACAAGAATAGGTGACGAAAAATGTAGGTTTGTTCTTAATTTATCTCATAAATTAGACAACCCATTTTCTACTGGACAAGCTCAGTCAAATCGTAAAGGTACTTGAGTGAGCACAAACTTCATTTGCTCAGTCAAGATAACTTTTAATGATAGAAAAAGGAGAGAACGTTAGGCTCAATCGTGTGCTAGCACTTTTTTGAACCTAATTGAATTATTCAAATCAATTGAACTGGATTAGTTCAATTGATGATATCCAGATCAAAACCCTTATTTGTGTGACCAGTTAGGTTTATTTTGTATGTAATGGGATATGTCATGATCGTCATCATCAAATCAAAACCCTTTCGATGGGATCAGAACTCTTTTGATTCAGACAACTAGAATGATCGATCATCTAAATCATTTCTAATTGCTCCAAATCCCAGTGAACCTAGTAGTGGTGGCAACCCATTCAAAACTAAAAAAAACTTCTGGTGCAGCTACTTGTGTGATAAGTTCTTCTATCTTGAGCCTCGATCAGATTAGGGTTAGGTGAATCATCAAACCCTAATTTCTATTCATATGATTTAATCATTCGATTCAAGTCTGATGTGAAAATCTTAATAGAAACTCTTTCTATTATTTCACTCTGCCATGGCCATGGGCTTTTATGGACTTGATTCTCATGATTTATAGGGCTCTCTCATCCCCGAGGTAGATAGATTCCTCTTGTGCAATCCAAATTCCTACAATGAACATGCTATAGCCAACATACATCTCAGGATTTCGAATGGCTAGGAGATCGATAGTCAACTATTAACACCCTCAAGGTGACTGTCGATGCACCTCAGATAGCAGCGAGTCAGTCAATCTACGAGAAGGTAGACTTTTCTGACTACTCGAGGTGGTCACGCTCAGTGCCCTCGTCTCTAATGAGTACCTATACTCTCCTCTTGTCTCTACATAAGACTCAAGACTTATCTACTATAAAGAAGTGATTGTATACCAACCTTTCGGATCAATCACCATCCTCATGATGATCCTACGGTTAGGAGCATTTTATGAGTTAATAATGAAAATTCATATTTTAAATTTTCAACTCTTGAAAATAAGAATTATCATTATCATTAACTCAAGGGATGTATCACAGACACTAAATACACATATATGATAGAAAATAACCCATTTTATTATTTATAGTCAAAATTATAATTTGCTCTTAGAAGTGTATTATAAGTGTCAGCAATTCTGGCTTCTAGGGCACACATATCTAACAAACTCCCACTTGATCTAAGCCAATTGCTACAATCTAAGTCCCATCTTCTCAAGTGGGCTTCGATCTCTTACCCAATGCTTTATGGGTCGCCGCATTGTCTACGGAGTCACTCTCTGACCTCGACGTAATCCTTCTCGAGGTAATCGCGATGAGGTGGTTCAGCTTGATGTGCTTGGATTTGGTGAGACTTGATTCCTTAGCAAGGCTATGATGCCTTGTTGTCGCAGTAAAGGAATGGCATCTTGTAATCACTCTCTCTTGGCAAACTTTTTATACCAATACCTTTTGCAGCTTTTGATGCAGTGATGTATTCTGCTTCCATGGTGGAATCTGCTATTATGTCTACTTGAACTTTTCAACTGACAGCTCCACCATTGCACACAAAGAGACTTCCAGAGTCGACTTCGATCATATACGGACATAAAGTTTGAGTCTGTATACCCCTGGACTTGGAAGTTTCCATTGCCAAAAATCAGTAACATATCCTTAGTTCTTCTAATACTTAAAGGATATATTTCACAGAAATCCATGTTCTTCACCTGAAATTCGATGATATCTGCTCGTGACACTCACAGCATGGGCATATCAGGCTCGTACTAACATGGCATACATGAGGATCTATTGCTGAAGCATAAGATCTTTGCATGCATTATCTCAGGTGTGCTAGGAATCTTCTTGGAGAGATGAAATGCCATGTCTGAAGGGTACTAAACCCTCTAGAGTTTTTTCATGCTTAAACCCTTTTAGCATTTTCTCTATGCATTTTGTGAAAGTCCTAGCATCCTATTCGGTCTATTCTATGACCTTAATTCCTAGAATAAAGGGATGCTTCTCCAAGGTCTTTTCATGGAGAATTCTTTAGATAACCACATTTTAACTATTGTCAATATGGGAATATCATTTCCAATAAGGAGGATGTCATCCATGCACAATACGAGGAAGACAACAGCGCTCTCACTAACCTTTTTAAAGATACATGGCTCCTTCTCATTCTTGATGAAACCAAATATTTTGATCACATCATTAAAACAAGTATTCCAGCTCCGAGATGCTTGCTTAAGTCTATATATAGACCTTTGCAGCTTGCAAACCTTGTGATCATCATCACTGGATGTGAAACCTAGCGGCTATTTCATATAAATATCTTCCTCAAGATATCCATTTAAGAACACCGTTTTCACGTCCATTTGCTATATTTCATAATCGAAATAGACTACAACAGCAAGCAATGTGCGAATGAATTTTAGCATAGCTACTGGCGAAAAGGTATCCTAATAGTCAATGCCTTCGCATTGACTATAATCTTTTGCCACTAATTTAGCTTTGAATGTCTCCACATTCCCATCTGCACCAATCTTTCTCTTGTAGATCCATTTACATCCAATAGGTACTATACCTTCTGGTGATCTACCAAGGTTCAGACTTGATTTGAGTGCATCGAGTCAATTTCTGACTTCATTGCCTCAACCATTTCTCAGAGTCGATATCTAATATTGCCTCATTATAGATTTTGGGATCATCACCATGAATTCCATTACCTACGAGGAATATTTTCTCTATATCCTCTGAAATAGTACCTAAGGACCTTTCAGGAGAATGGGAAACTCTTTTTGATCTACGAGATGGAGGAGGTAGTGACTAGATTGGCTTAACCTGATTTGGTTCCATTTGGTCCTTAGCTCATTGCTCTTGTGAGACTTTCTCATTGACTTGATCTGCTTTCCAAAGCCGCTATCATGAATAAACTATTTTTCAAGAAAAATGGCATGTCGACTCACAATCATATTATGATCTTCTGGAATGTAGAAATAATATCCTAGTGATTCTTTAGGATATCCTATAAATCGAGCTCTAAAGAACCTAAAGTATAACTTCTTTGCTTGTTGTCTTTTAACATGAGCCAAGCAACCACAAATTTTGAGATGACTTAAACTTGGTTTCTTACCATGCCATATCTCATACGGTGTGGTAGGAATGGTTTTAGAAGGAACCCTATTTAGTAAGTATATTGTAGTTAACAAACAGTATCCCCAAAGAAAATTAAGGAGGTCTATGAAGCTCATCATGGATCGGACCATATCTAATAGGGTTTGATTCCTCCATTCTAAAATTCCGTTGAGTTGAGGTGTCCCTGGTGAAGTCCATTGAGAGACTATGCCACTTTTCTTGAGATAGTCCAGGAATTTTCGACTAAGGTGTTTACCTCCTCGATCTGATTGAAGAACCTTAATGGATTTTTCAATTAGCTTTTCTACTTCATGTCTGAATTTCTTGAACTTTTCAAAGGCTTCAGACTTGTGTCTCATAAGAATCCATATCCATTACCCAGATAAATCATCGATAAAAGGTGAAGTAGCTAGGTTGCCTCTAGCCGGCACATAAAGGGCCGCACACATCAAGTATGTACTCAGGGCAAGAAGATCCGTGCCCCTTCTCCCATGTCCTTACAAAAGGGAGCTTAGTCATTTTGCCATGAAGATAGGACTCCCAAATTGGATATGACTCAGAAGTCAATAGAGTCAATAGCTCGATTTTCTCTAATTTGTTAACCCTATCTTCTACTATATAACCTAATCTTAGGTGCCATAGATGCCTATCATTAGGACTATCCCTAGGATGTTTTGATTTTATGGCATTCACATTTTGCTCAAAATTAAAAATAGATACATCAACATGTAACTGATAAAGTATTAATAAGGAAACCCACTTGCAATTTTTATTTTCTTCATAAAGAATGTTTACAGAAGATCCTTAAGAAAACTAATTACATAGCCTTCTAATGCAAGGCAAGAAATAGAAATCAAATTCCTGCTTACTATAGGCATATAATAACAGTCTTTTAATACTAAGTCTAAACCAGATGGTAGTCGAAGATGGTATGTTCCCATGGCCACGATAGCAACTCTTGCTCCATTTTCGACATGCAGGATCATCTCACCATCCCTCAGCCTCCTGCTATCCTCAAGACTCTGCATGGAAGTACACAAGTGAGCACTAGAACCAGAGTCAAGCACCCAACTGGATGCAAAAGAAATCATAAGGTCAGACTCAATAACGAGCATACCTCCAAAAGGATCTGCCTCCTTGTTCTTTAGGGTGGCCAGCTAAGTAGGGCAGTTCCACTTTCAGTGGCCATCATTGTTGCAATGGAGACACTTTCCTTTGTCAGCGGCCTTCTTCTTCAGCTCTGCCTTTTTTCTTCTTTTCTCCTTCCACCTTTTGCTTTTTCACAGACTTCTTCTTCTTTCCAAAAGACTTTCTCTTGGAAGAATTCATTCCTAGCAAGCACTGAGCCTTTAGAACCTTCATGAAAGCTCAGCGTAACCAGATGTTCATAAGTTTGGCCAAGGAATTTTGAAGTTAATGCAATGATATTTATGATGAACTATCCAGACGCATTCAATCAAGGATTACAGAATATATATCATTTTGTAGATCCAAGTCCAACTCACTCCGAGCTTCTCAAGCCTCTTCCAAGCCTTGATCATAATCAGACAATGATCTTGGACTGACTGCCCATCACGCCATCTTAGCCTTGAACAGTTATTTAGTGACTTGATACTGGCTGCTGCGACTCTGTTCACCAAACATCTCTATAGGTGAGCCAATTTGCGAGCAGTCCTGATATTTCATTTGGCACTGAATTCATAGACATCGAGCCCAACATGTATTATCTTGGCCTTGTTATCATCATCTGTCCAATTATCTAAAGATGCTCTCTGCTTAGCGGACGGACGAGCTAGTAAGGTGGGAGGGTCTCAGTCCAGTACATGAGTTAACTTCTTAGAACCCAAAATGATTTTGAAGTTTCGGAGCCAATCCTTGTAATTTGATCCGATCAGGGTGTCCAGGATTCGTGCTAATGGATTGGATGCAGACATTTTTCTATAGAGAGTCAAAGTTTCTAGTTAGATATTGTAATTAAGACTTAACCAATTTATTTAGGGATTTTATTTTTAAATAAATTAGCTCCCTTTATTTTCTTGGATCCCTACACTCCCTCTGTAGATATGCAAAAATCTCCATGATTATTGATTTCTAGTGGGTGGTGCAGTCCCACCGACTTACTCATCACCTCACCTAATAGTTATTGGTGATGGGTTAGCCAATGAGTGAACAACTCTTGTTCAATGATTTTTTAATCATGATGCACCCAATCTTGGTCTCTAATTTATGAATCTCATCGTGTCCGAAATATTGATCCACTCCTTAGTTAAGTCAAACCCACCATTTGCATAGATTGGATTTCTAATTAAGTTTCTCACCATATCTAAAATATTGAGCCCAATCCATCCTCCAGTCTGTAGCATCCAATGCCTAATAGACATGGTTGCATCTTTCCGATGCAACTAAGCCACTGTAACCAGTCGAGAACAATCAACCCCAGAAAGGGCCCACATATCTATAATGGCGGAAGATCTTAGACTTAATCTTTTCTTAAGAAGATTTGATTTAGGTCTCATTAAACTAGACTTGACATAGTCATAACTGAAGGGAAATCCTGATTTCCCAAACCAGATTTGTTCAGATCTGATCGGATCAAGAGATATATTTCAAAAATTTTTCTCTTTGATCCAAATTAGGTCTAAAATATTTCAAATTTGATTTTTATTATTCTAATAATTAAAAAAAAATATAGATAAATTAAATTAGATTTAATTTATCTTGATGTAAGAATATCCTATACCCATTGATGATCCTGTAAGCAGCGGAAGGCTGATCTAGCCACGCAAGTTGCCTAGCCTACGGATATCCACTTCAGGCTAAGATCTGAAATCCTCTTCTTCTCTATCACATCTCCAAAAAATCAGATCTGAATCTGAATTTGGAGGATCTTCAAAAATAGCTTTTCGAAAAATCAGCGTGGTCCTTTGCAGCAACGCAGCCTTCTAGCTTTTTGTCGCCTTTCTCTCACCTAGATTACACCAACTGAGATCCCAAACTTCTTTGGGCGTGGAGAGGAGAGGGAGAAGATGAACTTGGCATGGAGGAGGAAGAGAGAGGCAGCCTTGGGGCAATAGAGATTATGTCAATTATGGTTTGAGTTGGGCGTAGGGTCTTATTTATAGACTATGTGTGATCCAACTCCTCTTCATCCCAACCAATCACAACCCTTTGTGAAATCAGATCTAAATCTGATTGGTGGAAATAGAGTCCCTTAGATTCATCCTTAGATGGTGCCTAAGACCAATCAAAGTTGGTTCTTAGGAGTCTAATCAGAATCGAATAAGGAGATGGAGTCCCTATCCAACAAGGACTCCTGGGCACCTCAAGCTTGGGCGCACGCCACCCTTGGTGTGCACCCTCCTCCTTGCCAATTTCTGGTAGGGGGACAAGCCCCCACCAGCTTTTCAATAGGTGCGTGACACATGGACAAAAGTCAAAGTGTCAATGGTCAACATTTGACCAATCAAAGGTCAACTTTTGACCAAAGTCAAAGGACGGGAAATGGTAGGTGATCAAAAATGGCAGGAATTGTCTTACAAAATAAGACAACCCTTTTCTAACCTAGACAAGCTCTAGTCAGACCAAGTGAAGGCCTCTGATTGAGTACAAACTCCTTTGTCTTAGTCAGGACAACTATTTATGATAGTAAAAGAAAAACATTAGTTCAATCGAGTGCTAGCACGATTTTCTTGAACCTAATTGAATCTCATTTAGATCAATTGAACTACATCAGTTCAATTGATGATCACCAGATTTAAAATCTTATTTGTGTGATCCAGTTAGATTCAGTTCTGTATGATAATGGGATATGTCATGATCTCTATCATCAACATCATCGAAACTTCTTTCGATGGATCAGAACTCTTTTGATTCGAATAGCTAGAATGATCGATCATCTAAATCATTCTAATTGCTCCCAAAATCAACCAGTGACACCTAGCAGTATATGGTGGCAACCCATCAGAGCTGAATGTGAACCTCTTGGTGCAGCTACCTATGTGATTAAATTCTTCTATCTTGAGCTTCGATCAGATTAGGGTTAAGGTGAACTCGTCAAACCCTAGTTTCTATGATATGATGTAATCAATCGATTCAAGTCGATGTGAAAACCTAAATAGAAACTTTTCTATTATTTCACTCTGCCATGGCCATGGGCCTTCTGGACTTGATTCTCATGATCATCATAGGGCTGCTCCTCTACCACCGCGGGTAGATAGATTTCATCTTGATGCAATCCAGTTCCTACAATGAACATGCTATAGCCAACATACACCTCAGGGTTTTGAATGGCTAGGAGATCGAGTTATGGTGTAGTCAAACTATAACACCCTCAAGCTAAACTATCGATGCACCTCAAATCAAAGAGCCAAATACACCACTACAGCATCTAGTCAGTCATTGACGAGAAGGTAGACTTCCTAATGACTACTCGAGGTGGTCACGCTCAGTGCCCTCGTTCTCTAACGAGTACCTGTACTCTCTTTCCGGTGTCTCCACACCATAGACTCAAGACTCATCTACTAAAGAGAAGCGATTGTACACCAACCTTCTGGATTAATCACCATCCTCGTGATGATCCTATGGTCAGAAGCATTTTATGAGTTAATAATGATTATTCATGTCTTAAATTTTCAACTCTTGAAAATATGAATGATCATTACCATTAACTCAAAGGATGTATCATGGACACTAAATACACATATGTGATAGAAAATAATCTATTTTATTGATTATAGTCAAAACTTTAATTTTGCCCCTTGAAGTGTATTATAAGTGTCAGCCAATTCTGGCTTCTAGGGCACATATATCTAACAATTTTCCACTTATCCTAAAGCCAATTGGCTACAAGTCTAAGTCCCATCTTCTCAAGGTGGGCTTCAATTTTTTGTTGTCCCAACGGCTTTGTATGTGCGTCTGCCGCATTATCTACGGAATTAACTCTCTTGACCTTGACGTATCTCTTCTCGAGGTAATCGTGGATGAGGTGGTATCGCCGCACAATGTACTTAGATTTCTGATGAGACCTCACGCTCCTTACAGGGCTATGGCGCCATTGTTCTCACAGTAAAGAGAATGGCATCTGATGGCATTACTTCTGATTATCTGTAGCAAACTTCTTATACCAAAATGCTTTCCTTCACACGCCTCTGATGCAGGCGATATATCTGCGTTCCATGGTAGAATCTGCTATCATAATTTGTGGAACTCTTTCAGCTGACAGCACGACCAATTACATACACAAATAGACTCCTAGATGTTGACTTTTTGATCATCTACATCGACATAAAATCTGAGTCTGTGTATCCCTGGACTTGGAGTTCTCCATTACCAAAGACCAACATCATATCCTTAGTTCTTCTCAAGTACTTAAGGATACATTTCACAGAAGTCCAGTGTTCTTCACCTGGATTTGACTGATATCTGCTTGTGACACTCACAGCATGGGCTATATCAGGTCGTGTACATAGCATGGCATACATGAGGCTCCCTATTGCAGAAGCATAAGGGATCTTGCTCATGCGTTCTATTTCCTCAGGTGTGCTAGGGCACATCTTCTTGGAAAGATGAATACCATGTCTGAAGGGTATTAATCCCCTCTTAGAGTTTTCCATACTAAACCTCTTTAGTACTTTCTCTATGTACATCTTCTGTGAAAGTCCTAGCATCCTATTCGGTCTATCCCTATAGACCTTAATTCCTAGAATAAAGGATGCTTCACCTAGGTCTTTCATGGAGAATTCCTTGGACAACCATATTTTGACTGATGTCAACATGGGAATATCATTCCCAATAAGGAGGATGTCATCCACGTACAATACGAGGAAGACAACAGCGCTCCCACTGACCTTTTTGAAAACACATGGTTCCTCTTCATTTTTGATGAAACCAAACTTTTTGATCACATCATTGAAATGAGTGTTCCAGCTCCGAGATGCTTGCTTAAGTCCATATATGGACCTTTGCAGCTTGCAAACCTTGTGATCAGTATCACTGGATGTGAAACCTAGCGGCTGTTCCATATAGATATCTTCCTCAAGATATCCATTTAAGAATGCCATTTTCACGTCCATTTGCCATATTTCATAATCGAAATAGGCTGCAATGGCAAGCAATGTGCGGATGGATTTTAGCATAGCCACTGGGAAAAGGTATCCTGATAGTCAATGCCTTCGCGTTGACTATAACCTTTTGCCACTAGTCTAGCCTTGAATGTCTCCACATTCCCATCTGCACCAATCTTTCTCTTGAAGATCCATTTACACCCAATAGGTACTATACCTTCTGGTGGATCTACCAAGGTCCAGACTTGGTTTGAGTGCATCGAGTCAATTTCTGACTGCATTGCCTCTAGCCATTTCTCGGAGTCGATATCTGATATCGCCTCGTTGTAGGTTTTGGGATCATCACCATGAGCACCATTACCTACGAGGAACATTTTCCTCTACTTTCCTCTGAAATAATACCTAAGTATCTTTCAGGGGGATGGAAAACTCTTTCCGATCTACGAGGTGGAGGAGGTAGTGTTCTTATTGGCTCAACCTGATTTGGTTCCAATTGGTCCTTAGCTCGTTGTACTTGTGAGACTTTCTCATCAAGCTTAATCTGCTTTCCAATGCCGCTATCTTGAATAAACTATTTTTCAAGAAAGATGGCATGTCGACTCACAATCACATTGTGGTCTTCTGGAATGTAGAAATAGTATCCTAATGACTCTTTAGGATATCCTATGAATCGAGCTCTGAAGGACCTAAACTCTAACTTGTCCGCTTGTTGTCTTTTGACATGAGCCGGACAACCCCAAATTCTGAGATGACTCAGACTTGGTTTCTTACCGTGCCATATCTCATACGGTGTGGTAGGAACGGTTTTAGAGGGAACCCTATTCAGTAGATAAATTGAAGTTAATAATGAATGTCCCCAAAGAAAATCAGGGAGGTCTGTGAAGCTCATCATGGATCGAACCATATCCAATAGAGTCCGATTTCTCCATTCTGAAACCCCGTTGAGTTGAGGTGTTCCTGGTGGAGTCCATTGAGAGACTATGCCATTTTCCTTGAGATAGTCTAGGAATTTTCGGCTAAGGTATTCACCTCCTCGATCTGATCGAAGAACCTTAATGGGTTTTTCAGTTTGTTTTTCTACTTCATGTCTGAATTCTTTGAACTTTTCAAAAGCTTCAGACTTGTGTCTCATAAGATACACATACCCATACCTAGACAGATCATCGGTAAAGGTAATGAAGTAGACAAAATTGCCTCTAGCCGGCACATCAAATGGGCCGCACACATCAGTATGTACTAGGGCAAGGAGATCTGTGGCCCTCTCCCCATGTCCAACAAAAGGGAGTTTAGTCATTTTGCCTTGAAGACAAGATTCACAAGTTGGATATGACTCGGAAGTCAATGGACTCAATAGCCCATTTTTCTCCAATTTGTTGATCCTATCTTCTGCTATATGACCTAATCTCAGGTGCCATAGATATCTATCGTTTGGACTATCCCTAGGTCGTTTGGCATTCACGTTTTGCTCGATAGTTAGAACAGGTACATCAATATGTAGCTGATAAAGACCATTAATAAGGAAAACCATTTGCAATTTTATTTCTTTCATAAAGAATGTTACAATGGTCCTTAAAGAAGGTAATCACATAGCCTTCTTGTGCTAAGCATGAAACAGAAATCAAATTCCTGCTAGCTGCAGGCACATAATAACAGTCTTTCAAAACTAAGTCTAAACCAGATGGTAATCGAAGAGGGTATGTTCCCACGGCTACTGCAGCAACTCTTGCTCCATTACCGATGCGTAGGATCATGTCTCCATCCCTCAGCCTCCTGCTATCCTCAAGACCATGCATGGAAGTGCACAGATGAGCACTAGAACCAGAGTCAAGCACCCAACTGGATGCAGAAGAAACCGTAAGGTTAGACTCAATAACGAGCATACCTCCAGAAGGACCTTCCTTCTTGTTCTTCAGGGTGGCCAGGTAAGTAGGGCAGTTCCGCTTCCAATGGCCGTCGCTGTTGCAATGGAAACACTTTCCTTTGACATCGGCCTTTCTTCTTCGGCTCTGCCTTCTTCTTCTTTGATCCTTCCACCTTTTGCTTTTTTTCACAGACTTTTTTTTTCTTTCCATAAGACTTTCTTTTGGAAGAAGTCCGTTCCATAGCAAGAACTGAGCCTTTAGAACCTTTCATAGAAAGCTCAGCGGTAACCAGCATATTCATTAATTCGGCCAAGGAATTTTGAAGTTTATGCATGTGGTAATTCATGATGAATTGCCCATATGCATCAGTCAAGGATTGCAGAATAATATCATTCTGCAGATCCAAGTCTAACTTCACACCGAGCTTCTCAAGCTCTTCCATGTCCTTGATCATTGTCAGACAGTGATCTTGGACTGACTGCCCATCACGCATCTTAGCCTTAAAAAGTCATTTCGTGACTTGATATTTGGCTGCGCGACTCTGTTCACCAAACATCTCCTGCAGGTGAGCCAACATTTGGCGAGCAGTCCCGATATCTTCATGTTGGCGCTGGAGCTCATCAGACATCGAGCCCAACATGTAATATCTGGCCTTATTATCTTCGTCTATCCATTTTTTCAGAGACGCTCTCTGTTCAACAGTGGATGGACGGGCTGGTAAGGTGGGAGGGTCCTGGTCCAAAACATGGGTTAACTTCTCGGAACCCAAAATAATTTTGTAGTTCCTGAGCCAATCTTTATAATTGGGTCCAGTCAGTCTATGTGTGTCCAGGATACGTGCCAATGGGTTGGACGCAGACATTTTCCTGTAGAGAGTCAAAGATTCTAGTTAGATACTGTAATTTATGACTTGACCAATTTGTTTAGGGATTTTATTTTTAAACAAATTAGCTCCCACTATTTTCTCGGATCCCTACACTCCCTCTGTAGAGATGCGAAAATCTCCATGATTAATGATTTCTAGTGGGTGGTGCGGTCTCACCAACTGACTCATCACCTCACCTAACAGTTATTGGTGATGGGTTAGCCAATGAGTGAACAACTCTTGTTCAATGATTCTCTAATCATGGTGCACCCAAACTTGGTCTCTAATTCATGAATCTCACCGTATCCGGAATATTGATCCACTCCTTAGTTAAGTCAGACCCACCATTTGCATAGACTGGGTTCCTAATTGAGTCTCTCACCGTATCCAAAATATTGAGCCCAACTCATCCTCCAGCCCATAGCATCCAATGCCTAATAGACATGGTTGCATCTTTTCCGGTGCAACTGAGCCACTGTATCCAGCCGAGAACAATCAACCCCGGGAAGGGCCCGCACATCTACAATGGTGGAAGACCTCAGACTTAATCTTTTCTTAGGGAGAATTGATTCAGGTCTCATTAAACTAGACTTGGCTTAGTCATAACAATTATGACTAACCTAGTGGCATGGGTTAGCTCGGATTATTGACCACCTCAGATCAGAACTGTGTCAACAGATATGGCCAGGTAAGTGAGACCGGTGGAAGGAATATGCCATTAACTCGTACAAGAACGCATTCAGGTCGAGTAGCTTCCAATTAAAAACCAGTCGGTCGTATCTGTGCCAAACTTACCTTAGACACCAAATTGTTGAGTCAGAACCAATTGGGTTAGCCTACAATCCAGACTCTAACCTCTGAGCCTAATTAGGTCTTGCTTGATCGTGACTCGATCTTGACCCAGACTTAATCCTATTAGGCTGGTCAATTTAAGCATTGTTGATCCCATCTAACCAACTCTTGATTCGGTTTGATCAACCGCTTAGACCTAATTGAGCTACCCAAGCCCGAACCCAGTATTATGAATATGTCTTAGATCTGAAATTCTCAATTTTAGACCTAATTAATATTCCATAAATCTTAATTCTTAATTAAGTAGGGTTCATAAACAAAATATGCACAATAAATCCTAGGGTTTCAGGATCTAGGGTTTTGCAGAAAGTAAGTTTTGGGTTTCTGATTAAGGACGAACACGCAGCACCCCTACACATCATAAGAACACCCCATCGAATGGGAAGAGAGGGCCTTTAAACCCTTCTTCGTTCTTATGACCGGACGGCCAAGAGGAACGCCTTAATCAGGAACATGTCAATACTACAAAATAGTTTTAGATCTATATCATATATCTCATATACAAATTAGATCTAATCATGGCATATTTTGCATACATCTCATGTATCGAATCATGCATATTTTCAGATCTAAATTATCTCATAATAATCTAAAAAATTAGATTTAAATTGATCTAATCAAAATAAATTCTAATCTAGACAATTATGTAGAACTATTCTACAACTAGTCTAGACATGCATCAATCATATCTCATATGATATTTAAAATTAAATAATTTTTATTTGCTATTTTTTAGATGTTATTATAACACTTATAATATCAAAAAATAGTAAATAAAAGATCTAAAATATGATTTAATCAGATTAAATCAAAACATGCAAGACTATTCTATAGAACTATTCTATTCTAGAACTAGTCATGCATATCTTCTAATCTTAGATCCAAATCATTTAATTTTAATTTTTTCTGATTTCAGATCTGATCACATCTCATGTGACATCTGAAATCACTTATTTTTTAATTAAAATAAATTTAAAATCAGATCTAAACAACTTTTAGAACCATGGCTCTGATACCAGTTGAAGGGAAAATCCTGATTTTTCCGGTCCAGGTTCGTTCAGATCTGATCAGATCAAGAGATATATTTCAAAAAAATTTTTCTCTTTGATCTCAATCAGATCTTGATATTTTAGATCTGATTCTTATTATTTTAATAAATAAAATAAAATAAGATAAATTAAATCAAATTTAATTTACCTTGATTGGGTAATCCTATTACCCGTTGATGATCCTGATTGCAGCGGAAGGTTCTGGATCTAGCCACGCAAGCGCCTGGCCTCTACCGGTATCCACTCGGGTTGGATCTGGAGATCCTCTTCTTCTCTATCACATCTCCAAAAATTAGATCTGGATCTGATCTGGAGGATCTTCAAAACTCCTTTTGAAGATCAGCAGTCGTCCTTTTGCAGCAGCGCAGCCTTCTTAGCTTTTGATCGCCTTTCTCTTGATCTGGATCGCACCAACCAAGGTCCAAAACTTCTTTTGGACGTGGAGAGGAAGGGAGAAGAGACTTGGCATGGAGGAAGGAGGGGAGAGGCAGCCTTGGGGCATGGGAATTGATTCAATTAATTGGTTTGAGTTGGGCGCAGGGTCTTATTTATAGACTAAGCTTGTGATCCAACTCCTCTTCCTCCCAACCAATCACAACCCTTTGTGAAATCAGATCTAAATCTGATTGGTGGGAATAGAGACCCCTGGATTCCTCCTTAGAGGGTGCCTAAGACCAGTCAAAGTTGGTTCTTAGTAGAACTCTAATTGGAATCCAAAAAGGAGGATGGAGTCCTTGTCCAACAAGGGACTCCTAGGCGCCTCCACTTGGGCTCACGCCTTGGCGTGCGCCCTTCTCCTTGCCAGGTTCTGGCAGGGGGACAGGCCCCCACCAGCTCTCCAATAGGTGCATGACATGTGGTCAAAAGTCAAAGTGTCAATGGTCAACGTTTGACCAGTCAAAGGTAGACTTTTGACCAAAGTCAAAGAACAAGAAATGGCAGGTGACCAAAAATGGCAGGTAATGTCTTACAAAATAAGACAACCTTTTCTGACTTGGACAACCTCCAGTCAGACCATATGAAGGCCTCTGATTGAGCACAAACTCCTTTGGCTCAGTCAGGACAACTTATTTATGATAGTAAAAGAAGAACGTTAGGTTCAATCGAGTGCTAGCACGATTTCCTTGAACCTAATTGAATCTCATTCAGATCAATTGAACTAGATCAGTTCAATTGATGATCACCAGATTCAAACCCTTGTTTGTGTGACCCAGTTAGGTTCAGTTCTGTATGGTAATGGGATATGTCATGATCTCTATCATCGACATCATCGAAACTCCTTTCGATGGATCAGAACTCTTCTGATTCGAACAGCTAGAATGATCGATCATCTAAATCATTCTAATTGCTCCCAAAATCCACCAGTGACACCTAGCAGTATATGGTGGCAACCCATCAGAGCTGAATGCGAACCTCTTGGTGCAGCTACCTGTGTGATTAAGTTCTTCTATCTTGAGCCCCGATCAGATTAGGGTTAAGGTGAACTCGTCAAACCCTAGTCTCTGTCATATGATGTAATCATTCGATTCGAGTCCAATGTGAAAATCTAAATAGAAACTCTTTCTATTATTTCACTCTACCATGGCCATGGGCTTCTGGACTTGATTCTCATGATCATCATAGGGCTGCTCCTCTACCACCGAGGTAGATAGATTCCATCTTGATGCAATCCAGTTCCTACAATGAACATGCTATAGCCAACATACACCTCAGGGTTCCATATGGCTAGGAGACCGAGTAATGGTGTAGTCAAACTATAACACCCTCAAGGTGAACTGCCGATGCATCTCAGGTCAAAGAACCAGACACACTACTGCAGCATCGAGTCAGTCATTGACGAGAAGGTAGACTTCCTAATGACTACTCGAGGTGGTCACGCTCAGTGCCCTCGTTCTCTAACGAGTACCTGTACTCTCGCTCCGGTGTCTCCACACCGTAGACTCAAGACTCATCTACTAAAGAGAAGCGATTGTACACCAACCTTCCGGATCAATCACCATCCTCGTGATGATCCTATGGTCGGGAGCATTTTATGAGTTAATAATGATTATTCATGTCTTAAATTTTCAACTCTTGAAAATATGAATTATCATTACCATTAACTCAAAGGATGTATCACAGACACTAAATACACATATGTGATAGAAAATAATCCATTTTATTGATTATAGTCAAAATTATAATTTTGCCCCTAGAAGTGTATTACAAGTGTCAGCCAATTCTGGCTTCTAGGGCACATATATCTAAAAATCTTTTGTACTAGGGTGGATGGATAGACACTCTCCCTGATCACAAACGCAGGTAGAAGTGGGTATCTAACTTAAAGAAAATTTCGAATTAATTAAAAATTAGTCGATCGTATCTGCCAAACTTACCTTAGACATCAAATTATTGAGCCAAAACTAATTGGATTAGCCTACAGTCCAGACTCTAACCACTGAGCCTAATTAGGTCTTAGCTTGATCGATCACTCACGTGACTCGATCTTGACCCAGACTTAATCCTATTAGGCTGGTCAATTTAAGCATTGTTGATCCCATCTAACCAACTATTGATTCAGTTTGATCAACCGCTAGACCTAATTGAGCTACCCAAGTCCAAACCCAATTTTATGAACATGTCTTAGATCTAAAAATTCTTAATTTTAGACCTAATATATTTATATTCTTAATTCTTAATTAAGTTTAGGGTTCAAAAATAAAACATGAAAATAAGATCCAAGGATTTTAGGATCTAGGGTTTTGTGGAAAGTAAGTTTTCAATTTTTGATTAAGGACGAACGCACAGCACCCCTACACATCATAAGAACATCCCATCGAATGAAAGGAGAGGATCTTTAAATCCTACTTTATTCTTATCACCGGACGGCCAAGGGGAACGCCTTAATCAGAAATACAACTAATCTACAAAAACTAATTAGATCTAAGCATACATCTCATATAAGAAAATTGATCTAATTAAAACATGTTTTGCATACATCTCATGTATCATGCATGCATGTTTTTCAGATCTAAATTATCTCATAATCATCTAAAAAATTAAATTTAAACTTGATCTCATCAAATAAAATTTAATCTAGACCTATTTGTAGAACTATTCTACAACTAGTCTAAACATGCAACTATCATACCTCATATGAATAAATTAAATTTAATTTACTTTCTATTTTTAGATCCAATTATAATATTTACAAGATCAAAAAATAGTAAATAAATAGATCTAAAAATTACTTTTAACCAAATAAAAATTATGATGCTAGACTATACATAGAATAATTCTGTTCCTAGTTTAGTTATGTATCTCATACATATTATATCTAGATTAACTAATTTTAATTTTTAATTTTTCTAATTTTAGATCTAATCACATATTATGTGATATATAAAATTACTAATTTATTATATTAAATTAGATCTAAATAAATTTTATAAGAACCTGGCTCAGATACTAGTTGAAGAAAAAATCCTGATTTTTCGAGTTCAGGTTCGTTCAGATCTGATTGGATCGAGAGGCATATTTCAAAAATTTTTTCTTAGATCCTAATTAGATATGAAATTTTTCAAATCTAATTTTATGATTTAATAAATAAAAAAATTAAATTAAATTAAATCTAAATTAGTTTTACCTTGATTCTGGGTAATCTGATTACCCATTGATGATCTGCTGATAGCCTGAGGTTCTAGATCTAGCCATGCAAGTACCTAGCCTCTACCAGTATCCACTCAGATTGGATCTAGAGATCTTCTCCTTCTCTTTATTTTCTCCAAAAATTAGATGTAGATCTAATTTGGAGGATCTTCAAAACTTCTTTCGAAGATTAGCAGTCGTCTCTGCAGCAGTGCTGCCTTATTCCTTTCTTATCAGCCTTTTCTTGCCTAAATCGCACTAATCTAAAGCCCAACTAACCTTGGGTGTGGAGAGGAGAGAGATGGCCTGAAGGTTGCATAGAGAAGTGAGAGGGACAGCCTTGGGGCATGGCTAGGAGAGGAATCTCTGAAAAGTGGGCACAGACAGGTCTTTATGTAGACCCTATTGCGCCATGCAGTGCCACATCACCCCGACTAATCACGTTGCTTTGTCCAATCAGATCACCCTGACTAATCACGTTGCTTTGTCCAATCAGATCTAAATCTGATTGGTGGGATGACATCACCTGATCTAATCAGATAAGAGACCCACAGATTCATCCTAAGGTGGTGCCTAAGACTGGTCAAAGTCTATAGGTGAGGGTCACCTAGTTTGAATCCAAGAAGCAACCTGGAGTTCCATCCGTATCGAACTTCAGGCATCCCTATCCATGGGCGCACGCCATCCTAGGCATGTGCCTCCTTTTTAATTTTTAGTGAGGGGACAAGCTTCTATCTACTCTCCAATAAGTGCATGATACGTGGGCAGAGATCCAAGGGTCAAAGGTCAACGTTTGAGCAAGTCAAAAGACAAGAATTAGCAGGTGATGGAAAATGGCAGGTGTTGTCTTAAATTTATCTCATAAATTAGGATAACCCTTTTCCAACCTAGACAAGCTCCAGCCAGATCAGGTAAAGGTATTTGAGTGAGCACAAACTCACTTGGCTCAGTCGAGACAACTTTTAATGATAGAAAAAGGAGAACGTTAGGCTCAATCATGTGCTAGCATGATTTTCTTGAACCTAATTGAATCTAATTCAAATCAATTGAACTGGATTAGTTCAATTGATGATATCCAGATCCAAACTCTTGTTTGTATGATTCAGTTAGATTTAGTTCTAAATGGTAATGGGATATGTAGTGATCTCCATCATCAACATCGTCGAAACTCCTTTCGATGGATCAGAACTCTTCTGATTCAGACAACTAGAATGATCGATCATCTAAATTATTCTAATTGCTCCCAAAATCCACCAGTGACACCTAGCAGTATATGGTGGCAACCCATCAAAACTAAAAATAAACCTCTCGATGCAGCTACTTGTGTGATTAAGTTCTTCTATCTTGAGCCTCGATCAGATTAGGGTTAAGGTGAACTCGTCAAACCCTAATTTCTATCATATGATTTAATCATTTGATTCAAGTCCGATGTGAAAACCTTAATAGGAACTCTTTCTATTATTTTACTCTCTGCCATGGCCATGGGCTTATGGACTTAATTCTCATGATCATCATAGGGCTGCTCCTCATCCACTGAGGTAGATAGATTCCATCTTGGTGCAATCCAATTCCTACAATGAACATACTATAGCCAACATACACCTCAGGATTTCAAATGGCTAGGAGATCGAGTCATGGTGTAGTCAAACTATAACACCCTCAAGGTGAACTACTGATGCACCTCAAGTCAAAGAACCATACACACCACTGTAGCTTCGAGTCAGTCATCGATGAGAAGGTAGACTTCCTTATGACTACTCGAGGTGGTCACGCTCAATGCCCTCATTCTCTAACGAGTACCTATACTCTCACTCTAGTATTTCTACACCATAGACTCAAGACTCATCTACTATAAGGAAGTGATGGTACACTAGCCTTCTAGATCAATCACCATCCTCATGATGATCCTACGGTCAGGAGTATTTTATGTGTTAATAATGAAAATTCTTGTCTTAAATTTTCAACTCTTGAAAATAAGAATTATCATTACCATGGACTCTAGGGATGTATCACAGATACTAAATACACATATGTGATAGAAAGTAACCCATTTTATTATTTATAGTCAAAATTATAATTTTGCCCTTAGAAGTGTATTACAAATGTCAGACAATTTTGGCTTCTAGGGCACACATATCTAATAGAAGGTTGGTGTACGATTGCTTTCTTAGGATAAACATGTCTTGAGTCTATGGTGTGGAGACATCAGAGTGAGAATACAGGTACTCATTAGAGAATGAGGGCATTGAGCATGACCACCTCGAACAGTCATGAGGAAGTCAACCTTCTCATCGATGACTGACTTAAAGCTGCATTAGTGTGTCTGGTTCTTTGACCTGAGGTGCATCGATAGTTCACCTTAAGGATGTTATAGTTTAATGACACCATAACTCGATCTCCTAGCCATTCGAAATTCAAAGGTGTATGTTGGCTATAGCATGTTCATTGTAGGAATTGGATTGCACCAATAGGAGATCTATCTACCTCGGTAGATGAGGAGTAGCCCTATGATGATCATGAGAATCAAGTCCATAAGCCTATGTCCATGGCAAAGTGAAATAATAGAAAGAGTTTCCATGATGATTTTCATATTGGACTTGAATCAAATGATTAATTCATATGATGGATATTAGGATTTGACGAGATCACCTTGACCCTAATTCGATTGGGGCTCAAGATAGAGGAACTTACTCACATAGATAACTGCATCGAGAGATTTGCTTTTAGTTCTGATGGATTACCATCATATGCTGCTAGGTGTCACTAGTGGATTTTGATAGCAATTAAAATGATTTGGATGATTGATCATGCTAGTTGTCTGAATTAAAAAAGTTCTGATCCATCGAAAGGTGTTTCGATAATGTCGATGATAGAGATCACGACATATCCCATTATCATACGAAATTGAATCTAATTGGATCACACAAATAAAGATTTGGATCTGGATATCATCAATTGGGTTAATCCAGTTCAATTAATTTAAATAAGATTCAATTAGGTTCAAGAAAATCGTGCTAGCATACGATTGAGCCTAATGTTCTCCTTTAACAATCATTAAAGCTTATCTTGACGGAGCCAAATATGTTTGGGCTCATTCAGAAACCTTTACTTGATTTGACTAGAGCTTGTCTAGGTTAGAAAAGGGTTGTCTTAATTTATGAGATAAATTTGAGATAACACCTACCATTTTCCATCACCTACTAAATCTTATCTTTGGACATTGGTCAAATATTGACCTTGGACACTTAGACATCTGCCCATGTGTCATGCACTCATAGGAGAGAACCTGAAGACTTATCCTCCTGCTAAAAGGTAGATAGAAAGGGGGCGCATGCCTAGGGAAGCATGCATCCCATGAGGATAGAAGATGGAGTCCCATACAGAAGGGACTCCAGTTCCTTCAGGGGATTAAATTAGGTGGCATCAAGAAGACTTGTTTGACCTGATCTTGGCATTACCTAAGAAGAGTTTTGAGGGTCTCTAATTTGATTGGATCAGATGATATCATCCCATCAATCAGATTTAGATCTGATTGCACAAAGGGTCGTAATTGGCCAGGATGATGTGGCACTGCATGGTATAGCAGGGTCTATATAAACCCTATCTACGCTTAGAATTTAATTCTTCTGCCTTTAGTCCACACCACATAGCCCCTCTCCCTCCTTCTCCATGCCATCCTCTAGTCCTCTCTCTCCTCTCCACGCCTAAGGGACTTTGGGTACAAAGAAGATACGATCCAAGCAAGTGAAAGGTGCTAGGAAAGGAAGAAAGCAACACTACTGCAAGAGACAATGGCTGTTCTTCAAAAGCTATTTTGAAGACCATCAAGATCAGATCTAGATCTAATTTTTGAAGAGTTGATAGAGAAGGAGAAGATCTTTAGATCCTATCCGAGTGGATACCGGTAGAGGCCTGGCACTTGCATTTCTACATCCAGAACCTCAGGCAAGCATCAGGATCATCATAGGGTAATTGAATTATCCAAAATAAATATATAATTAAATTAGATTTAATTTTTATCTTTATTTTTATTTTATTATTAGATCAATAAGATTAGATCTGAGGAGTCTCATATCTGATTAAGATCTTAGAGAAAAAATTTTTGAAATATCCCTCCTGATCCAATTAGATCTAAACGAACTTGGTCTAGAAAATAGGGTTTTTCCTTCAATTTGATGGATGAAGAGAAGTTTCCTAAGGAGTAATGATTGAAGAAAACCTGAAGAAGCGACTATACATTCTTTAGGTGTAGAAGGTGGGAGAAGTAGTCAGGGATGCATTCATCATTCGACCAGAGCATGGATTTACAAAGCCTTGGAGGTGATGGAGATGGATGATCCATGGTGGTCCAGCAGATCAATCCTGGATGGCTGATCTTGAATCAAGTTTCTTCTATAGGAGCACAAGTGAGAGTCATGATTTAGGTGGAAGATGGTTTGTGGATAGCAAGAGAGGACCCAGATACCTATAAGAAAATAATGTTGAGATGAGGTAGGGAGCACTAGAGTGCTGCAATAGTATTTTCCTAGAGGTACGGGGTTGAGAGAGGCTCAATGGTGCAGCAGTTGAGGGAGGTCTCTCGGTAGAGAGTATCAGGAGACATCTTAGGAAGATCAGAAGCAAGTCTCCAAAAGAGCGAGAGAGTCTTAGGAGCCTTAGGATGAGAGAGATGGGTCTGAACTAAGGATAGGGTTTGAGTTGTAGTTTCTCAAGGCGCAACTAAAGCGATGGTTGGTGCAGGAGTAGAAGAGGAGAAGGCTAGGATGAAATTTTTTAAGATTCAGTCATTGGATTCAGAAGAGTTGGATGAGTTATTAGATTTCGGAGGTGCCCATGGGTTGTAGAGGTATTTGAGATGATTTCGAAAGGGTCCATAGAGTGCGAAGGATCCGAAGGAGTAGTGACTGTGTTCGAGGTGCAGTGATAGGCTCAATAGTGCAACATTGAGTGGTTGGCTTTAAGGGACTCGATTATAGAGTTAGCTTCTGTGGCATTAGGAGGACTCCAGTTTTAGGGGGAGCATCCGGCAAGGATGGCTTCAGCAGTTGAGAGAGTTTTGATATGAGTTCAAAATAGAGAAGTGCAGGAGGACCAATATCCTTGCACCAATTTCGAAGATGCATAGTTCTAGGTAGAGCAGCACATGCGGGTGAACAAGCGATGTTCTGAGGAGATCATGTCAGGGTATGTAGCGGGCATTGGCAAAAGATTACTATAGATTCTCCATGAAAGTTTAGGATATATGATGCGGTTGCCAAGCAGAAGGGTGTCTACAACTCCAAGGGTGGTGCATAGGTGCAAGCCAAGGTCTTCAGCAATGGAGGCAGTCATGCCGAAGGCCTCAAAGAAAGCTCAGCAACTGAAGAGAGATGGTAGTGGCAAGGTGTGCACAAGTAGCGATCAAGGCATGCAATGACAACGAGATCGTGTAGGAGAACATTACCCGATGTGCCAAGGCTTGGATGCACCAAGGTGAAGATTGTAGGATTTAGTGTGGTGTTCCCAAGCCTTGGGAGGCCACTGGAGGAGTTAGGGTGTTGGTTCCGAAACACTAGGATGGGTGTGAGTCCTAGGGCTAGGATAGGAGTTATCCTAGGTGAAAGTGAAGTGTAGCCCTGCACAGTCTCAAAGTTTAGGGGTGAGGACCTTGAGGGGGCTGGTAGGTGTTTCAGAAACCTAGGACATAAGGTGGAGCAAAGGACTGAAGTTAGGAAAAGAATCAGCCAAGACAAGGGGCTAACACACAAGCAGGCTGGCTTGGATACGTAGTCAAGCCAGCTCAGGCTGAGATCGAGCCAACTTGGGGTGCAATCAAGATGATTGTCTAAGGCAAATAGAAGGTAGGATTCGAACGAGATGTAGTCAAGCCAGCTTGGCTCCTGACAGAGTCGGCTCGATGATGGTGAACAAAACTAGATGAGATTTTCTGTTTGGTCCTAGATTGGGATTAATCTAAGGGATCTTAAGACCTAGTCCAAGAAGATCTTAAGAGAGCTAACTCATGCATAGGTCGGGACCAGATCCAGAGGATGAGAGCATGTGAGACATATGTACATGGGCTCGGTGAGTGCTTTCATGTATTTGGTTAGCTAGAAAAGTTTTTGGTCGGGCTTAATGGCTATGTATAAATGCATAGGTTGTATTAGGATATTAAAGGTGCAATCAATACATATCTTTTTTTTCTTCAACCTCTCTTCTCTCTTCTCTCTTCTCTTAAGTGTGGTTGCCCTAGGTTCTTGAAGAAGCCCTAGAGAGCAGGGGCATCTCCTTCAAGCCCTAAGAGGGAGGCGCCCCATCACTGATCAAGATGGTAGATCGATGGTTAGCTGCCCTTAGAGAAACATCACGGATCTCCATGTCCATGCTAAATATCAGGGGTTTCCACTGTAATTGGTATCAGAGTGGTACCGATTGTCTCACCATAATATACCTGGAGGCTTTCCATGCCAGGCTAAGACTCTCCATCCCTCTTTTCGTTACTGGACTCTTTTGTTTCTTCTAAATATTTTCCTTGCCTTAGTTGTGCCAAATTCCTTTCATTTCGTTTTAGGATTCCTAGCATTTTGTCTCCTGGCCAAGGTTCGACCTTCAATTTTTCTATTTTGGATCTTCTTCACTTTTACGCATTACTTTTCAGCCAAGGACTGGTGGTATATCTTTCCCTAGTTTGGTAAGAAGGGATTGCTTAAAGGTGCCCCTTCATTTATAACTAGAAGGAAAAATTTTTCTTTGTCTTTTTCTTGTAACGTTTTATGGCTAGAGTGGAAGAATGGATTTTAAAGCATTTCATTTGAAATCCTAAAGTCAAACCCTAACCCAGGATCATCTTATTAAATTCAAATCATATAATATGCATTTATAATATAAAATTAGGATATAGAAACATACCTCTGATCACTAAACCTTGATTTGAGTCTGAATTTTGGCAGCGGTCCAGCAAGGGTTCCACCAGGTACCCACATGTTCACCCTCCAATATTGATCCACATAGGGACTTAATCAAGTCTCTAGCACCTTTTATATCTAATTTTTTAAGTTAAATTTTTATTATAAGAATTTAATTTGAGCAGAACCTTTCCTTAGTCTTACTTCCTTCCTCCTACCGTTCCTTTTCCTTGCTTTCTTTTCTCCTTTTCTTTCTTATCTCTCTTCTTAGACCCATGTCCAAAGGAAGACTCCTTATCCTTAATAGGATATTGTCTTAATAAGGAAAGAAAGAGAGAAATTGGGCAGTTGGGAGAGTGTTGCCCAAGTATGGCTACCCAAGAGGGGGGCGTGAATTGGGTATCTCAAATTTAAACTTAAGATATGAGTAGATTAAACTAATTTAGTATCAAATAAAATATGCTATATAATGTGCAGTGAATAAAAGTAATGAAACAAAAGTACACAATCATTTTATAGTGGTTTGGTGCTAAACTCCGCACCTACGTCCACTCCATAAGTAAATCACTTAGGAATTCAACTATAATTCTCAACAAGAATTATAGTCCAATTATTTTTCAGGCTCACAATTAAACCCAGTTGATTTTTCTTGGCTCACCAATTGAAATCATTCAAGATTATTTTCTGGGCTCACAATCAACCTAGTTGATTTTTCTTGGATTACCAACCAAAACCTCATAAGTGATTATTTTTTTCGGCTAATAATCAACCCCAATTGGTTTTAACTTTGGTTGACCAATCAAACCATACAATATCCAACTCTAGGCTTGGATTAACCCAAGTTTCTCATCCTAAGAAACTTGAAATAAAAAAAAATAATAAACAAAAAAATAAACTTTGAAGCTTATGAGAAGAAATTCTAGGAGCTTTGCTTGTTGGCTTGATTTCTTCTCTTTGAATGATTGAAGAAAGTAGGTGGTGATCTCTAATGCTTGTAGCCCAACTTCTCTCAATTTAAGAATATTGGAGGGACAAAAGAATATTTGAGAATCACTCCTTCTCTTTTCATTTCTACTCACTTCTTTGGCTTTCTAAAGGAATGCACAATAAACTCTCCAAAACCTTGTACTTAATGCTCCAAGGGTTTTCTTATATATTCTTGAGGTTTTCTATCACTTCTTGATATCTAGAAGGTCTTCAGAAAGAGATCTAGCCATTGGTGATTAGAAAATAGCTGTTGAAAAGCTCATAGAATGAAAAAGCTGTAGTTCAAAAAACTAGCCATTACAGTCACTAGATTGGCTCAATTTTTGATTGGGTTAGCTCAGTTTATAGCTGGGTCGGCTCAGTCTCCTAGGTCTTAAAAATTTTACTTTCTATACTTTTTGTCTTTTGTTTCCACTGAGACTAAGTCGGCTCTGTTTTGGACCAGGTCAGCTTAGTGTGCATTCCAAGCATGCCAAGGGTTGTTTGTCAGTCTTTCTTCTCCAATTTGATTTATAAGCTAGACTTGCCTTTTTGATATGATTTTATCTTTGTTAAAGCCTCTTAAAGAATGTGTTCAATCTTGAATTTCTTTTCTCATATCTTGAGTAGTGATTCTTTACTTGGATATTGGAAAACATTTGGAATTTGCAAGCATTTGACTTCTACAACTACATAACCTTATAAATAATATTAGTAACTCATATTCAAAACTCTTTGTCATCATCAAAATCAATCTTTAGATCAATAGAGATGGTTGTAAGAAAGAAGAAATTGGATTGGTTGTCTAGACTCTTGATGCACCCCATTATTTATAATGTATGTAGGGGTGCTTATCCAAATTCTCACACCCCACCAGATCTGATTTCACCACCCAATGATCTTATCTTATGCCCTATCATAATCTCAAGACACATGGAATTATGTAGAATTAATTCCAAGAGTCACTTCGCACAAAAGGACTGTTCAAAATAAAATTCTACATAGTTTTTTTTCCAAGAGTCATGAAGGATTATTTTCTAGCACCAATAATATAGGGCATTGTTAAGGATGTAGTACCAAATTATTACGACAGGAAGAAGAAAGAAATAAAACAAAAAAATAATCAAGTATATGGATTAGCTTAAAGGCTCACCTCCATGGGACATGCAAAGCTTCACCATAAAAGAGAAAAATAGGTACAAGAAAAGAACACCCACTCTCAACTCACCATACACAAATCTCTCTCAACTAAAAGCTCTCTCAAAATCTCAAGAAAACCCATATAAGCTACAAGATGCTTTCTCCTCATAGCCTCCTTGTTGGATGCTATGCACCTATTGCTTCTCTCTCTCGCATGCTACACGTACTTGGCGCTCCTCCAAGCTCTCCTCAATAGCTGTCTGAGCCTCTCTACGTGCCTCTCACACCACACGCACCATCTTTTTTTTGCTTCACAGCACCTCAGCCCTTTAAATAGGATGAAAATCCTCTTCTCAGCAGTTCGTAGGAGTCCTAATAAGGCTCATTCTCCTAATGAGTCGAACATATCCTTGATGGAGTCTTGGAATATTTTTTGACCTTCAGATCATGATCATAACCCTCCATGGCTGCTGGATCTTATAGTCCATGCACAACTATTGTAGACCCCTTGGATTAATCACAATCCAAGTCCAAATAGAAAAAACCCCATTATATTCTGTTCGCCTCCATCGAGCCAGCTCGGTCTGGGGTCGAGCTGGCTAGACTGCATCTCACCCAGACTTCTGCTATCTGTCTGCCTGAGAGAGCCAGCTCGATTGTGGTTTTTGTCTGTTTCATCTCAATCCGAGTTAGCTCGACTGTGTATCAGAGCTGGCCCGATTACTATGTTGAAAATTGATTCTCTTCTTATTGTGGGTTGAATTTGAGGTGTCAAATCCTAACAATCTTTACCTCAACTCAACATTCGACCTCCACCTGACTCTGAGAGCTTGTGATCCATCTCTCCCCCATGCCTTGGGGCATGCTTGCTGATCATGGATGGGCAAACATGCAAGTCGAGCTAGGTCGCTCGATCCCTCCTCCATCATGGCCTATGTCC
Source organism: Cocos nucifera (assembly GCA_006176705.1). Taxonomy (NCBI): domain Eukaryota; kingdom Viridiplantae; phylum Streptophyta; class Magnoliopsida; order Arecales; family Arecaceae; genus Cocos; species Cocos nucifera. Next base: position 56,627 of record QRFJ01001697.1, read on the forward strand.
ACTCTGACCAAAGAGCTACTCGGGGAAGTCTCTTATGATAACAGAAACTTCACTCTACGATATCGCTTGTGTCCTCTTGAGTCTCCCATTTCATGCTTGATCCATCTCCACCTAGAGCTCCACCTTGCACTGGGCTCCCTCTGGCTCCTGAAGCTCCATTTTGGACTATGCTTCTTGCTAGATAGTAATGTCCTCTTGTCTTCTTCCTCTTAGCACCACCATACTACCATGCATGACCTTCAGGATTTCTCCATCAGCTTTTCATTTGAAGCTGGTTGAATCCAGTTTGCTCAGTGAGATTAGATTCTTCTTAAAGCTGGGTATGTATTGGACCTCACCTAACTTCTTTACTATTCCATCATGGAGCTTTATGCTGACCATCCTGCTGCCCTTAATCTCATAGCTCAATCCATCTGGCAAGAATACAGTACCCTCACCAGTCTCTAGGGAGTCAAATATCTCCTCTCTACAACATACATGATAGGAACAAGCAAAATCCATAATCCACTGGGCAAAATAAGTAGATACCTCATCAATAATCAGAAGGATATCATCACCATCTTCTGTATCGCTACTGACCATCGTCACAGTAGCCCTCATCTGATCCTTGAGTTATGGACAATCCTTGACTCGATGCCACAACTTGATGCACCTGTAGAATCTAATCTTGCTTTGGTCTATTGTCTTGGGCCTAGATTGTGCTCCTTGCGATCCTCTACCGCTCCATCTATTGCCTCCTGCTCCTCTAGAAACTGCCAAAGCTGAGCTGCTATCATTCGAGCTCAAAGTTGGATTCTCCCTTCTGAAAATCTCATTCTAGAGTATCACTATAGTAACCTCATCCATTTTGATGGTGCTTTTTTCCACTAGAAAAGCCATCACCAAGGACTCATACAAAGGAGGGAGCAACGCTAGCAAGACCAACACCTTAGTCTTCTCCTTAACTATTTCACCAATGCTAAGAAGATCGATGAGAATCTTCTAAAAGTTGGATAGATGCTTCTGCATGCTCTGGCCTTTGTCCATCTGTAGCTGGTAGAACTGCCTCCAAAGGAATAGTGTGTTGATGAGCGACTTTTCCATGTACAACTCCACAAGCTTCGATCATAGCAGCATTGAAAAAGTCTCGCCAAATACATGGATCACCACATCATCCGCTAAGTACAAGCAGATCATGCTCACCGCCTGCATCTAGATCCGCTTCCAATCCTTCGCTTCTTTGGTGGCTGGCATCTCGTCATACAAGAGAGCGTCGATCAATCTATGTTGGATGAGAGTATCCTTTATCCTTGCTTGCCACAAGAAGAAATTGCCCTTCCCATCGAACCTATTGATCTCCATCTTGATTGTGCCTATCTTCTCCATTTTCTTCAATCTCTATTCATTACTACAATCTACGCTCTAATACTATCTAGCTTTGATACCAAATGTTATGATATCAACTCACTCTGATACAAAACTATTAGAATATTAGCTACTCTGATACCATTTGTTAAGAATCTAGTACCAAATTATTATGATCAAAAGAAGAAAAAAATAAAATAAGAAAATAATCAAGTACATGGATCAGCATAAAGGCTCGCCTTCATGGGGCATGCAAAGCTTCACTATGAAAGAGAGAAATAGGTATAAGAGGAGAACACCCACTCGCAACTCACCATACATAAATCTCTCTTAACTAGAAGCTACCCTCATAAAAATTCTCTCAGAATCCCAAAGAGACTTATAGAAGCTACAAGATGCTCTACCCTTATAGCCTCCTTGTCAGATGCTATGCACCTGTTACTTCTCTCTCTTATGGGCTACACCTACTCTACTAAGCTTCTCTTGGTGGCTGCCTGAGCATCTCATGCCACACATGCCATAATTTTTTGCTCTACATCATCTCAGTCCTTTAAATTAGATGAGAATGCTCTTCTTAGCAGTTCATAAGAATCCTAACAGGGCTCGTTCTTCTAATATGAGTCAAACATATTATTGATGGAGTCTTGAAATATTTTTTGATCTTTAGATCATGACAGCAACCCTTCATGACCACTAGATCTTGTGGTCCATGTGAAACCTTCGTAGATCCTTTGGATTAATCATAATTTGAGTCCAAACAGAAAAAATCCTATCGTGTTCTGTTCATCTCGATCAAGCCAACTTGGTCAGGGGTCTAGCTGGCTCGACTGCATCTTACCTGGACTCCTACTATCTGCTGCCTCAGAGAGCCAGCTCGACTATGGTTCAAGCCGGCTCGATCTCAATCCAAGTCAGCTTGACTGCATATCAAAGCCGGCCTGGCTACTGTGTTGAAAATTGATTCTCTTCTTACTGTGAGTCAAATTCGAGGTATCAAATTATAACAATGAAATAGCCAACTAATGTCCTAGATTAGGGGTGCCAATCTAAAGTTGGCATGGAGGAAAGGAGTTTCAAACCACTTGGACTCTTGGTCCAAGTGGCGTCAATCTAGAGTGGGCGGCTAGGTTTCCTTTCTAATCCAAATTCCTGATAACCATTGAGAAGTTTAATCAGTAGAAGGACTCTTCTACACCTCCTCACATCTGAAAACTACGTAAACTAATAAATGTTTCATCGAGAATAAATGGATAAGGCTAAGATTAAATGTGCCAACCAAATCTATGTGCCAAAATCCCTTGCACATGAACAAACCTCCATGTGCCAAGAGAGAGAATCTATGGTGCATGGGATGTTGGTATATGATGCCCAATCCCCTGGTCTACAAGCTAAGGGTCAACCCAATTATAGAACCAAATTTGATTTGGCTTAAATTGGATCTAATTAGCCTAAATTGGAATCAAATTTGAATTCGATTCGAATGAAGGTGCTAGAATTTGCAACATGTGCTAGGATGTTCAACTTGCAAATATGATTTAATCCAATTAAATCCTTGATCAATTTTCTTTGTGTGTCATCCATTGGGTTCCATATCTAACTAGTAGTAGGTCCGGATACGATTTGACCTAATTTGATTAGAACTTAACCAAACCAATTTAGGTCAAATCATCCCGATTTGATAAATCAAAACCCTTTCTAATTGATGATCAAATTAAACTTTTTAATTTGATTGAACCCACAAGATAAGAATGACGTCTAACAATGTATCATGTCTACCTGAAAGATATAAAATTTTGATAAAAATACCAAAAATACCTTTCAGTGGAAAGTTACCATGCAATTCAATCCTACGATCATCTTGCATCCTGTATATGACTCTGGATATGGAATCATATCAAATCCAATATCATATTCATATTTTCTTAATCCTATATATTTCTTTGATCTTTAATGAAATATTAAAAATCTTTTCTAATTTCATCAGGCTTTGATCAAAATCTTCTTGAATCATTATTTGATTGAAGCAAGTAGGATGCAATCTCCTCTTACTAGGAGTGATCGTTTTCATGTTGATCTACTCACAACCTCTATATGCAATCCCCCATACGTGACTAAGTCATGAATGAGTATGAACCAAAATATAGATTTAGCATACAAAATTCTTTGGCAGTCTCAGGTCAAAGGATTACATGCACTAAAAGGAATATGCCCTACAAGCCAATTAAAATATGTATTTTGATGGGATATTCTTTTATCTTATGCTATCTTAACTATTCATTTAAGATTATGATGAACCCTATAGATTATTACTACAGTTTTAGGGTAATGATAAGATATACCAGTGAGACCTAAAATCATAAAACCCTAATCTTAAATATTCTTGGTCGATGGAACATTGAGTTGGAAATCAATGTTTCTAGAAAGACTAGTACATCCCTTATATGCTCAATGAAGAGGGTGATTGATCTCACAATCACTTGTGTTTGACACTAATATAAGAATGTGGGTGCTTATTAGAGAATAAGTTCACTGAATTGATCTGACTATAGAACATCTAATGGAGTCTTGTCTACATATCAATAGATGGTTCTCATAGTGAAAGTTGTGCATGTAATCCTGTGACCGAGACTATCATAGAACCTTTTATGCATGAATCCATATTTTGGTTCATACTGATTCATGACTTAATCATGTACAGGTATTTTGGATATGGTGGATTGTATATGAAGGTTTTGAGTAGGTCAATATGGAATCGATCACTCCTAGTAAGAGGAGATCACATCCTACTTGCTTCAATCGAATGATGATTTAGAAGGACTTTGATCAAAGCATGATAAAAATTAGAAATGGTTTTTAATCTTTTATTAATCAAATCATCATTATATGATTGAGAGAAATATGAATATGATATTGGATTTGACATATTTTCATAATCAAAGTCATATTTCTATATCCAACATCATATTTGACATATTTTTTAAAGGATGTGGACTTCAGAGAGGAGGCACAAAAATGTCCTTTTGCTGATTAAACTCCTTGGTTGTTATCAAATATAATGGATAAGGACAACTTGTTAGTTGTTCCCTCTTTTGAATGGTGCCTCTTGGAGAGTCCAAGATTATTGGGACTTTGACCCATTCCACACCCACTCCATATAAAAATCAACGATGGCATTCCCTTTGTAGACCATTAGATGGTCTACAAATCTAACCTAAGCCCTTGAATATTGGTGCCAACTAAATGAAGCATTGCATGACTTGGAGAAAATAACATAGAATTATTTTGAAGAGTCCTTCTATGCGAAGAGTCTCTTGGAAATAATTATACATAATTCCATATAGCATAAATTTTAAAGGAACATGAGATCTCTAATTAGACATGAGATATTGTTAGATATATGTGCCCTAGGGCCTTTAAACCCTTCTTCGTTCTTATGACCGGACGGCCAAGAGGAACGCCTTAATCAGGAACATTCAATACTACAAAACAATATCAGATCTATATCATATATCTCATATATAAAGTAGATCTAATCATGGCATATTTTGCATACATCTCATGTATCATAATCATGCATGTTTTCAGATCTAAATTATCACATAATAATCTAAAAAATTAGATTTAAATTGATCTAATCAAAATAAATTCTAATCTAGACAATTATGTAGAACTATTCTACAACTAGTCTAGACATGCATCAATCATATCTCATATGATATTTAAAATTAAATAATTTTTATTTGCTGTTTATCAGATGTTATTATAACACTTATAATATCAGAAAATAGTAAATAAGAAGATCTAAAATATGATTTAATCAGATTAAATCAAAGACATGCAAAACTATTCTATAGAACTATTCTATTCTAGAACTAGTCATGCATATCTTCATGTTCTTAGATCCAAATCATTTAATTTTAATTTTTCTGATTTCAGATCTGATCACATCTCATGTGACATCTGAAATCACTTTATTTTCTAATTAAAATAAAATTAAAATCAGATCTAAACAATTTAGAACCATGGCTCTGATACCAGTTGAAGGGAAATCCTGATTTCCCGGTCCAGGTTCGTCCAGATCTGATCAGATCAAGAGATATATTTCAAAATTTTTTCTCTTGATCCTAATCAGATCTTGATATGTTTCAGATCTGATTCTTATTATTTTAATAAATAAAATAAAATAAGATAAATTAAATCAAATTTAATTTACCTGATTTGGGTAATCCTATTACCCTGTAGATGATCCTGATTGCAGCGGAAGGTTCTGGATCTTAGCCACGCAAGCGCCTGGCCTCTACCGGTATCCACTCGGGTTGGATCTGGAGATCCTCTTCTTCTCTATCACACCTCCAAAAATTAGATCTGGATCTGATCTGGAGGATCTTCAAAACTCTTTTGAAGATCTGCAGTCGTCCTTTTGCAGCAGCGCAGCCTTCTTGCTTTTGATCGCCTTTCCTTGATCTGAATCGCACCAACCAAAGTCCAAAACACCTTTTGGACGTGGAGAGCAAGGGGAGAAGAAGCTATGGCATGGAGGAGGAGGGGAGAGGCAGCCTTGGGGCGTGGGGTTTCTCAATTGAATTGCATTCTTAGAATTAGGGTTGGGCGCAGGGTCTTATTTATAGACTAAGCGTGATCCAACTCCTCTTCCTCTCAACCAATCACAACCCTTTGTGAAATCAGATCTAAATCTGATTGGTTGGAATAGAGACCCCAGGATTCCTCCTTAGAGGGCGCCTAAGACCAGTCAAACTGGATTCTTAGTAGAACTCTGATTGGAATCCAAAAGGGAGGTGGAGTCCTTGTCCAACAAGGACTCCTAGGCGCCTCCTACTTGGGCTCACGCCACCCTTGGCGTGCGCCCTTCTCCTTGCCAGGTTCTGGCAGGGGGACAGGCCCCCACCAGCTCTCCAATAGGTGCATGACATGTGGTCAAAAGTCAAAGGGTCAATGGTCAACGTTTGACCAGTCAAAGGTAGACTTTTGACCAAAGTCAAAGAACAAGAAATGGCAGGTGACCAAAAATGGCAGGTAATGTCTTACAAATAAGACAACCTATTCTGACTTGGACAACCTCCAGTCAGACCATATGAAGGCCTCTGATTGAGCACAAACTCCTTTGGCTCAGTCAGGACAACTTATTTATGATAGTAAAAGAAGAACGTTAGGTTCAATCGAGTGCTAGCACGATTTCCTTGAACCTAATTGAATCTCATTCAGATCAATTGAACTAGATCAGTTCAATTGATGATCACCAGATTCAAACCCTTGTTTGTGTGACCCAGTTAGGTTCAGTTCTGTATGGTAATGGGATATGTCATGATCTCTATCATAGACATCATCGAAACTCCTTTCGATGGATCAGAACTCTTCTGATTCGAACAGCTAGAATGATCGATCATCTAAATCATTCTAATTGCTCCCAAAATCCACCAGTGACACCTAGCAGTATATGGTGGCAACCCATCAGAGCTGAATGCGAACCTCTTGGTGCAGCTACCTGTGTGATTAAGTTCTTCTATCTTGAGCCCCGATCAGATTAGGGTTAAGGTGAACTCGTCAAACCCTAGTCTCTGTCATATGATGTAATCATTCGATTCGAGTCCAATGTGAAAATCTAAATAGAAACTCTTTCTATTATTTCACTCTGCCATGGCCATGGGCTTCTAGGACTTGATTCTCATGATCATCATAGGGCTGCTCCTCTACCACCGAGGTAGATAGATTCCCATCTTGATGCAATCCAGTTCCTACAATGAACATGCTATAGCCAACATACACCTCAGGGTTCCATATGGCTAGGAGACCGAGTAATGGTGTAGTCAAACTATAACACCCTCAAGGTGAACTGCCGATGCATCTCAGGTCAAAGAACCAGACACACTACTGCAGCATCGAGTCAGTCATTGACGAGAAGGTAGACTTCCCTAATGACTACTCGAGGTGGTCACGCTCAGTGCCCTCGTTCTCTAACGAGTACCTGTACTCTCGCTCCGGTGTCTCCACACCGTAGACTCAAGACTCATCTACTAAAGAGAAGCGATCGTACACCAACCTTCCGGATCAATCACCATCCTCGTGATGATCCTATGGTCGGGAGCTGTTTATGAGTTAATAATGATTATTCATGTCTTAAATTTTCAACTCTTGAAAATATGAATTATCATTACCATTAACTCAAAGGATGTATCACAGACACTAAATACACATATGTGATAGAAAATAACCCATTTATTAATTATAGTCAAAATTATAATTTTGCCCCTAGAAGTGTATTACAAGTGTCAGCCAATTCTGGCTTCTAGGGCACATATATCTCTCTGGAGACATGATCCTACGCATCGGTAATGGAGCAAGAGTTGCTGCAGTAGCCGTGGGAACATACCCTCTTCGATTACCATCTGGTTTAGACTTAGTTTTGAAAGACTGTTATTATGTGCCTGCAGCTAGCAGGAATTTGATTTCTGTTTCATGCTTAGCACAAGAAGGCTATGTGATTACCTTCTTTAAGGACCATTGTAACATTCTTTATGAAAGAAATAAAATTGCAAATGGTTTCCTTATTAATGGTCTTTATCAGCTACATATTGATGTACCTATTCTAACTATCGAGCAAAACGTGAATGCCAAACGACCTAGGGATAGTCCAAACGATAGATATCTATGGCACCTGAGATTAGGTCATATAGCAGAAGATAGGATCAACAAATTGGAGAAAAATGGGCTATTGAGTCCATTGACTTCCGAGTCATATCCAACTTGTGAATCTTGTCTTCAAGGCAAAATGACTAAACTCCCTTTTGTTGGACATGGGGAGAGGGCCACAGATCTCCTTGCCCTAGTACATACTGATGTGTGCGGCCCATTTGATGTGCCGGCTAGAGGCAATTTTGTCTACTTCATTACCTTTACCGATGATCTGTCTAGGTATGGGTATGTGTATCTTATGAGACACAAGTCTGAAGCTTTTGAAAAGTTCAAAGAATTCAGACATGAAGTAGAAAAACAAACTGGAAAAACCCATTAAGGTTCTTCGATCAGATCGAGGAGGTGAATACCTTAGCCGGAATTCCTAGACTATCTCAAGGAAAATGGCATAGTCTCTCAATGGACTCCACCAGGAACACCTCAACTCAACGGGGTTTCAGAATGGAGAAATCGGACTCTATTGGATATGGTTCGATCCATGATGAGCTTCACAGACCTCCCTGATTTTCTTTGGGGACACTCATTGTTAACTTCAATTTATCTACTGAATAGGGTTCCCTCTAAAACCGTTCCTACCACACCGTATGAGATATGGCACGGTAAGAAACCAAGTCTGAGTCATCTCAGAATTTGGGGTTGTCCGGCTCATGTCAAAAGACAACAAGCGGACAAGTTAGAGTTTAGGTCCTTTCAGAGCTCGATTCATAGGATATCCTAAAGAGTCATTAGGATACTATTTCTACATTCCAGAAGACCACAATGTGATTGTGAGTCGACATGCCATCTTTCTTGAAAAATAGTTTATTCAAGATAGCGGCATTGGAAAGCAGATTCAAGCTTGATGAGAAAGTCTCACAAGTACAAACGAGCTAAGGACCAATTGGAACCAAATCAGGTTGAGCCAATAAGAACACTACCTCCTCCACCTCGTAGATCGGAAAGAGTTTTCCATCCCCCTGAAAGATACTTAGGTATTATTTCAGAGGAAGTAGAGGAAATGTTCCTCGTAGGTAATGGTGCTCATGGTGATGATCCCAAAACCTACAACGAGGCGATATCAGATATCGACTCCGAGAAATGGCTAGAGGCAATGCAGTCAGAAATTGACTCGATGCACTCAAACCAAGTCTGGACCTTGGTAGATCCACCAGAAGGTATAGTACCTATTGGGTGTAAATGGATCTTCAAGAGAAAGATTGGTGCAGATGGGAATGTGGAGACATTCAAGGCTAGACTAGTGGCAAAAGGTTATAGTCAACGCGAAGGCATTGACTATCAGGATACCTTTTCCCAGTGGCTATGCTAAAATCCATCCGCACATTGCTTGCCGTTGCAGCCTATTTCGATTATGAAATATGGCAAATGGACGTGAAAACGGCATTCTTAAATGGATATCTTGAGGAAGATATCTATATGGAACAGCCGCTAGGTTTCACATCCAGTGATACTGATCACAAGGTTTGCAAGCTGCAAAGGTCCATATATGGACTTAAGCAAGCATCTCGGAGCTGGAACACTCATTTCAATGATGTGATCAAAAAGTTTGGTTTCATCAAAAATGAAGAGGAACCATGTGTTTTCAAAAAGGTCAGTGGGAGCGCTGTTGTCTTCCTCGTATTGTACGTGGATGACATCCTCCTTATTGGGAATGATATTCCCATGTTGACAACAGTCAAATTATGGTTGTCCAAGGAATTCTCCATGAAAGACCTAGGTGAAGCATCCTTTATTCTAGGAATTAAGGTCTATAGGGATAGACCGAATAGGATGCTAGGACTTTCACAGAAGATGTACATAGAGGAAAGTACTAAAGAGGTTTAGTATGGAAAACTCTAAGAGGGGATTAATACCCTTCAGACATGGTATTCATCTTTCCAAGAAGATGTGCCCCAGCACACCTGAGGAAATAGAACGCATGAGCAAGATCCCTTATGCTTCTGCAATAGGGAGCCTCATGTATGCCATGCTATGTACACGACCTGATATAGCCCATGCTGTGAGTGTCACAAGCAGATATCAGTCAAATCCAGGTGAAGAACACTGGACTTCTGTGAAATGTATCCTTAAGTACTTGAGAAGAACTAAGGATATGATGTTGGTCTTTGGTAATGGAGAACTCCAAGTCCAGGGATACACAGACTCGGATTTCATGTCCGATATAGATGATCGAAAGTCGACATCTGGGAGTCTGTTTGTGTGCAATGGTGGTGCTGTCAGCTGGAAGAGTTTCCAAGCAAACTGTGATAGCAGATTCCACCATGGAAGCAGAATATATCGCTGCATCAGAGGCTGCGAAGGAAGCATTCTGGTACAAGAAGTTTGCTGCAGAAATTGGAGTAATGCCATCAGATGCCATTCCTCTATACTGCGACAACAATGGCGCCATAGCCCTTGCTAAGGAGCCGAGGTCTCACCAGAAATCCAAGCACATTGAGCGGCGATACCACCTCATCCGCGATTACCTCGAGAAAGGTTACGTCGAGGTCAAGAGAGTCAACTCCACAGATAATGTGGCAGACCCACTTACAAAGCCGTTGGGCCAGCAGAAGATCGAAGCCCACCTTGAGAAGATGGGACTTAGACTTGTAGCCAATTGGCTTTAGGACAAGTGGGAGATTGTTAGATATATGTGCCCTAGAAGCCAGAATTGGCTGACACTTGTAATACACTTCTAGGGGCAAAATTATAATTTTGACTATAATCAATAAAATGGGTTATTTTCTATCACATATGTGTATTTAGTGTCTGTGATACATCCTTTGAGTTAATGGTAATGATAATTCATATTTTCAAGAGTTGAAAATTTAAGACATGAATAATCATTATTAACTCATAAAATGCTCCCGACCATAGGATCATCACGAGGATGGTGATTGATCCGGAAGGTTGGTGTACAATCGCTTCTCTTTAGTAGATGAGTCTTGAGTCTACGGTGTGGAGACACCGGAGCGAGAGTACAGGTACTCGTTAGAGAACGAGGGCACTGAGCGTGACCACCTCGAGTAGTCATTAGGGAGTCTACCTTCTCGTCAATGACTGACTCGATGCTGCAGTAGTGTGTCTGGTTCTTTGACCTGAGAGGTGCATCGGCAGTTCACCTTGAGGGTGTTATAGTTTGACTACACCATTACTCGGTCTCCTAGCCATATGGAACCCTGAGGTGTATGTTGGCTATAGCATGTTCATTGTAGGAACTGGATTGCATCAAGATGGAATCTATCTACCTCGGTGGTAGAGGAGCAGCCCTATGATGATCATGAGAATCAAGTCCAGAAGCCCATGGCCATGGCAGAGTGAAATAATAGAAAGAGTTTCTATTTAGATTTTCACATTGGACTCGAATCGAATGATTACATCATATGACAGAGACTAGGGTTTGACGAGTTCACCTTAACCCTAATCTGATCGGGGCTCAAGATAGAAGAACTTAATCACACAGGTAGCTGCACCAAGAGGTTCGCATTCAGCTCTGATGGGTTGCCACCATATACTGCTAGGTGTCACTGGTGGATTTTGGGAGCAATTAGAATGATTTAGATGATCGATCATTCTAGCTGTTCGAATCAGAAGAGTTCTGATCCATCGAAAGGAGTTTCGATGATGTCGATGATAGAGATCATGACATATCCCATTACCATACAGAACTGAACCTAACTGGGTCACACAAACAAGGGTTTGAATCTGGTGATCATCAATTGAACTGATCTAGTTCAATTGATCTGAATGAGATTCAATTAGGTTCAAGGAAAATCGTGCTAGCACTCGATTGAACCTAACGTTCTTCTTTTACTATCATAAATAAGTTGTCCTGACTGAGCCAAAGGAGTTTGTGCTCAATCAGAGGCCTTCATATGGTCTGACTGGAGGTTGTCCAAGTCAGAAAAGGTTGTCTTATTTTGTAAGACATTACCTGCCATTTTTGGTCACCTGCCATTTCTTGTTCTTTGACTTTGGTCAAAAGTCTACCTTTGACTGGTCAAATGTTGACCATTGACACTTTGACTTTTGACCACATGTCATGCACCTATTGGAGAGCTGGTGGGGGCCTGTCCCCCTGCCAGAACCTGGCAAGGAAGAGGGCGCACGCCACCCTTGGCGTGTGCCCAAGTTGGAGGCGCCTAGGAGTCCCTGTTGGACAGGGACTCCATCTTGGACAAGGACTCCATCTCCTTTTTGGATTCCAATTAGAGTTCTCCTAAGAACCAACTTTGACTGGTCTTAGGCACCCTCTAAGGAGGAATCCAGGGGACTCTATTTTCCACCAATCAGATTTAGATCTGATTTCACAAAGGGTTGTGATTGGTTGGGAAGAAGAGGAGTTGGATCACAGCTTAGTCTATAAATAAGACCCTGCGCCCAACTCAGATTATGATTGGAAGTGATTGAAAATTGAATCACAATTCCCCATGCCCCAAGGCTGCCTCTCCCCTCCTTCCTCCATGCCAAACCCACCTTCTCCCTTCTCCTCTCCACGTCCAAAAGGAGTTTTGGACCTTGGTTGGTGCGATTCCAGATCAAAGAAAGGCGACTGAAAGCTAGAAGGCTGCTGCGCTGCTGCAAAGGACGACTGCTGATCTTCAAAAGAGTTTTGAAGATCCTCCAGATCAGATCCAGATCTGATTTTTGGAGATGTGATAGAGAAGAAGAGGATCTCCAGATCCAGTCCGAGTGGATATCGGTAGAGGCCAGGCACTTGCGTGGCTAGATCCAGAACCTTCCGCTGCATACAGGATCATCAATGGGTAATAGGATTACCCACATCAAGGTAAATTAAATCTGATTTAATTTATCTAATTTTATTTTAATTTTTAAAATAATAATAATCATATCTAAAACATCTCAGATCTGATTAGGATCAAAGAGAAAAATTTTTGAAATATATCTCTTGGTCTGATCAGATCTGAACGAACTTGGTCTGAAAAATCAGGATTTTCCTTCAGATATGCCTAGGAAAAGGCATGAGAAATTGGTTGTGGTGTCCTTATGTAGATTATAAATAGGGGCGCACACCGGGAGTCCAAGGCACTCAATCCTTCTTTCTTACAAGAGTTCTCTATTGTCTAATTTTCTTTCTTCTCTCCCTTGTCCAGATAAGATCTTGTTAAGGATAAGAAGTCTTTTATAAGAGAAGGTTTTAGGAAGAAAAATTAAGAAGACAAAGAGAAAAGAAAGCAAGGATAGGAAAGGCTAGGAGGAAGAAAGCAAGGCTAAAACACAGTTCTACCTAAATCAAATTAAATTCTTACAATAAGAATTTAATTGAAGAAATTAGATTTAAAGGTGCTAGTGACTTGATCAAGTTCCTGTGTGGATTAATGTTAGAGGGTGAACACATTGGCATCAGGTGGAACCCCTGACGGACCTCTATCAGAATTCAGGCTCGAATTAGGGTTTAGCGATCAAAGGTATGTTCTTATACTCTATGTTACATTATAATAACAAGTTATGTGATTTAAATTCTAATAAGATGGTCCTTTGATTTTATAATTTTATATAAATTATTTTGAAATCCGTGCTTCCATCCTGATCACCAAATCCTACAGTGGTATCAAAGCAATCTTTATTAGGTTAAATCATAGTTTGTTATGCTTAATGTTTTATAACATAATGGATAATATGATATGATCATATTTGATATGTTTAGCATGATTTCTTTTAATATGGTGGAATCATATTTGTTTATTCATAATTAGATTATGATGTATATCATTCGGTAAGGTTGCCCTGGCATAGTGGTGAATGTCTACTATGTGATGATGGTTATCCTAGAATGATGATGCATGTTAATATGTTTATATGAATGAAAATATATATCATAATTAATATGATCATTATATTTATGAAAATTAATTAGAATGTGTATAGAGACTAGTTAAAGTCCTCTATAAAATTATATTAAGTTGTAGTATAATTAACCAATAGCAGAACTAGTCTGGATGTATAATTGTTCGATCGGTGTCTAGGAAAGTGGTTCATAATCGATAAAGAGAATGTGATTTCTAATTGATTCCATTGTCTAACTTGGCCAATTTATTAGTGTCTAAGGAAAGCAATGGAGGGACCCCCACCTCTCTTCCACTTATCAAGCTGATTAGATTAATTTAATTCTTAACTGGGGTGCTTGGTGTTATATTCACTATATTAAGGCCTTCCTTCATACTAGGTCATTATTATGTCATGAACCATATTAGATTTGTTGTGCAACTATAAGACCTATTATGAGAACTAACATAATATTGTTCTTGGGCATTATGATGCTTACGGCATTTTGGATATAATGTTTTGTTGTGTAACTATAAGGGCAATTATATTCCATTTTGACTGTATAGAAATAAAGGATGTTGGGGGATTTTTATACCTACCGAAGACATGAGAATTTAGGCTGATTGAAGATCTTCAGAAGGCTGAGGTCAAGGTTCTATTTTAGGTCGAACATAAAGTCATCAAAAGATGGAAGCCAAAGTCACAATATAGGCTGATTGAAGGTCTTCAAAAGGCTGAGATCGAGGTCCTATTTCAGGCAAAGTCATCAAAAGATGGAAGCCAACATCAAAATATAGGCTGATTGAAGATCTTTAGAAGGATGAGATTGAGGTTTTATTTCAAACCAAGCTTAAAGTTATTAAGAGATGAAAGTCAAGATTTTGAGCAGGCTGAATTAAAGGTCATTGAAGGCTGAGGCCGAGGTCCCATCTCAGGCCAAATTTAAAATCATCAAAAGATGGAAGCCAAAATCATAGTACAGGCTGATTGAAGGTCTTCAAAAGACTGAGGATGAGGTACTATTTCAGATCAAGCTTGAAGTTATCAAAAGATGAAAGCCAAGATCTTTAGAAGGCTAAATTGAAGATCATTAAAGGCTAAGGTCTGAAGGAACCAGATCTAGAATTTCAGGGCTAGATCTTGAAAGTTTTCAAGATCAGGCAATGGAAGACTTAAATAATTCTATATTTATTTTAAAAAATAAAAAATTTCTAAATCTAAGATCCTATTATATGATTATTATATGGCATTAAATCAAAAATTAAAAACATAAAGAAAGAAGTATTGATCATATCAATACAGATCTACACTAGATCAGAATCATATAAGTAATAGGAGATTAGATCTTTGTTACCTATGCAAGTTAGATATTTTAACTTGCTGATCTAGGCTTAAGGATGATATTGCAAGCCGTACACACATCCGACCTCTAAGAGATGTCCACACGAGCCCACGAAGGCTGATTAGAAGTTCAGTATCCAAAAAATAGCACAATTTACTAGAACTACGCTGATCCTTCTTTGATGATTGATTTGGATCTTCCTTCTTTGAAACTTGGATTTTCTAATTTTTAGATGTTGAGGAAGATGATATGTGATGCTAAGACTTCTCTTAAAAGCTCACAAATAATGGAGAAAGAGGTGTAGAACAAAACCCTAGAAGATGATCCTCTTCTTCTTCTTTATTCTTTCACCTATACACCTTGATAGTTATCTTTAAAATTCCCATACCCCAGATAAATTTTTCCCTGGTTTTCCCACGCCTAAGTGCCCTCTCAAAAGTTTAGAATCCATGAAAAAATAAATATAAAATTTATTTTAAATAGAGAGATATGGACCACTCCTTCTCTAGGTTTTATCATACAAAAACCCCTCTAAAATCCATGAAAATTCTAAAAAAAATCTTGGTGAAATCGGTGCACTATAGGAAGAGTTTTGATTTCCTAAAATTCTATCTCATAGAATATGAATTCAAAACCAAATCCTAATTTGACTTGGTCCACACTTAATTTACCATATAAGAAAGAAAAAGGAGGACTTGGGACATGGTGGGCTTCTCTTGGGCATGGAGAATTCATGCAAAATCAAAAGGGGCATGAAGGGTGGACGTTGGGACTAAGGTGGCACAAGTATAGGAAATCCTAGTCATATTAGGATTCCTATTTTGACTTGGTCATATATGGTTTCTTAAATCAAATCTAACCAGAAGTAAATCAATCCAATTAAATTAGGACCTAACCCAATTAAAAACTTAATTAAATTAGATTAAATCAAATTTAATTCTAATTTAATTTTCTAATCCAATTAGAAAATTAAGTTGACCCAAGTTCTAGTTGAACTAGGACTAGTTCTTCCTTGCACTTGGCTTATTCAATAAATCAATTGGACTTGATCCAATCAAGCCCAAACCAAATTTAACTAAATCATATTTAATTAGACTAAATCTTAGCCCTCTAGCTTAATCAAATTAAGCCAATTAATAATCTAATTGCTAATCGATCCTCTTGCAATACTTGCACTAGATTAAACATCAATCATATTGATCGTTTAACACTAGAACGATTCTTAGTCATTGATGAACCATCCGATCGGATCATGAACTCTAATGTATGTGACCTCATAGATCCAAATCTAAGTCAGTAGCATAAAAATAAATTTTTGTACTAATCAAAGTGACCATCTAGCAATGTTATCTGATGGTCAGATAGGTCGAATGCATAAAACAACATCCTTAGAATCCATGCGGATATAGTTTTCATATAAATCATCCACTTGATCAAAATGCTCATAGGATACCTCAGAGTTTAACTGTCAACTCTGATAAGGCTATCCACATTATATTTTAAAATATCAAATTCATCTGATGGATTATCCTGGCCAAGATTTTGCTATATTGAAATACAGTGATACATTTTTTCTCCAACTCTTGGAGTGGTTAATTCCATCTTGATCATACTCTGACTTCACAAGCATTTGACTGTGCCCAAAAGCCTTCCATTATCGAATTAAAAATTTAGTTAGTCCGATACCAAAGCATAGTGAGTTGCTTGCAAGTCACTGAGGTAATCTCAGGTCTAAAGGATACTTATACCTATATCCCATCAGAGACATTCTCGATAACAAAATGCTCTAGAGCTGGTCACATTCAATGATGATGTATCCATATATCTCACCTGCATGCCATACTAGCATTTCCACACTCCTTGGTTAAGAGGACAACTAATCTATATGGCATACAGCAACCTATGCTCGATAGATGCTGTTGTCCAAATTAACAACCTATTATTTGGTCATGAATAGATTTAAGAACTAATCGATAAATTCTCTCTTTATTGAAGCTAAATAGTCTTAAGAACTTCATCACAATAATGGAGTTCGATAGAAGATGAATACTTTATGATGAAAAATATCAAAAATATATTTTATTTATTAATAAATTAATTATAGATATAATGTAGCTCAACCATCAACAGACTGATGATTGGCTTTGGAATACATTTTCCAACAACTCTCACTTATCCTAAAGCCATTCGACATAGTATCTAATATCCATCTTTGACTTGTGGTTGTCAAACTCCTTTTCCACCATGGCTTTAGTTAAAGGGTCAGTCAGGTTCTCCTTTCCATCGATCATCTAAAGGTCAACGTCACCTCGATCCATAATCTTCTGGACCAGATGGAAGCGATGCAAGATGTACTTCATCCACTGGTGTGCCTTTGGTTCCTTCGCCTGAGATATGAAACCATTGCTTGAAAGGTATATGCCCTCAAGTCAATCAAAATTTATTTATTTTGGACTATTCTTTATCTTCCAAACTCATGTAATGACATTTTAAAATAAATAAAGATATTTATTTCATCATATGTAGTGTCTTATTATTTATTTAAGATTATAATGAACCCCATAAATTAAGGCTATGATTTTAGGATTATGATGAAATCATACCAGTGAGATCTAAAATCTTAAAATCCTAATGTAAACATTTTTGATTGATGGAACATTGAGTTGGGGATCAATGTTTTCGGTAAGACAAGCACATCTTTTGTATGCTCAATTGAGAGGATGCTTGATCTCACAATCACTTGTGTATGACACTAATACAAGAATGTGGGTGCTCATTAGAGAATGAGTTCACTGAATTGATCCAAGTTGAGAATATCTAATGGAGTCTTATCTACATGTCAATAGATGGTTGTCATGGTGGAATTATGCATGTAATCCTTTGATCTAAAACTACTATAGAATCTTATATATATGAATCCATATTTTGGTTCATACTCATTCATGACTCAGTCATGTACGGGGTGATCTAGATATGGTAGATTATATATGAAGATTGTGAGTAGGTTAACATGGAATCGATCACTCCTGGTAAGAGAAAATCGCATCCTACTTGCTTCAAACAAATGACGATTCAGGAAGACTTTGATCAAAGCATGATAAAAATTAGAAATGGTTTCTAATGTTTCATTAAATGAATCATCATCATAAGATTGAAAGAAAAATGAATATGATATTAGGTTTGACATATTTTCATACCTAGAGTCATATTCAGAATGCAAGGTGATTGAACGATCTAGTTGCATGATAACTTTTCACTGAAGGATATTTTTGGTATTTTCATCAAAATTTCACATCTTCCAAAAAGTTACAATATGTTGCTAGACATCAATCATGTCTTGTGGGTTTGATCAAATTAAAAATTTTAATTTGATCATTAAATTAGAAAGTGTTTTAATTGGTCAAAATTGGGTAGGCTAGTTTTGACCTAAATCAGTTTAGTTAAGTTTTAACCAGATTAGGTCAAATCACACCCAGACCTACTGCTGGCTAGATGTGGAATCCAATGGGTTACACACGAAGAAAATTGATTAAGAATCTAATTTGATTAGACCATGTTTGCAGGTTGAACATGCTAGCACATGTAGCAAACCCTAGCACCTAGATTCGAATTGGATTTGAATTAGCTTCCAATTTGGGCTAATTAAGGTCCGATTTGAGCCAAATTGGATTTGGTCTTGAATTGGATTAACCTAGACTGATTGGAATTCAGATGGAGTATCACATATCAAAATCCCACATGCTAGAGAGTCTCTCTCTTGCATGTGGAAAGTCTTTCATGCGCAAGAGTCCTTGGCGCATGGGTTTATGTAGGCGCCTACCTTCTTTGACTTTTCCTCCTTTTTATGTCGCATAAATTTTCATATTGGCATGGACATCAGATATGGAGTGTAGAAGAATCCTTCTATAGGTTAAATACTACATTATCTAATTAATATTTGCATGAGAAGGGACTCCTTGCCGCCCACTCTTCTAGGACTCCTTGTTGCCCACTCTTCCTTGGCGCCTCTTGGACCAAGTCAAAGTCCCTCGGGACTTTGACTATTCAAAGATTATCTCCATGCCATTTTGCTGAATGGGCGTCTCATATTAAGACCATTAGATGGCCTTCTTATCTGATCTAATGGTTGAAAATGATGGAGCCAAAAATGAAAGCCCGCGACTCTTCATAAATAACTTACATAGAATTAGTCCGAGAGTCCTTCTGCTTTAAGGCACCTCTTGGACTAAGTCTGCACATCGTTATTATCTAATAAGGCATGAGATAGGCTGAAGAGACTTGAGATAATGATATGAAAAGGGTGTGAGAAATTGTGATGGCACCCCTACGTATATTATAAATAGAGGTGCGCACGAGAGTCCAAAGAAAAAAATTATCTTTCTTTCTTACAAGTATTTTCTTATTATCCAATTTTTTTTCTTCCCTTCTCTTGTCCAGATCTTATCTTTATAAGGACAAGAAGTCATCTAAAGACAAAGAGATTAGGAAGAAAAATTAAGAAGATAAGGAAAAAATAAAGAAAGGTAAGGAGAGGCAAGAAAGGTGACATAAAGGTTAAGAAAGGTCTTGCCCATTTAATTAAAATTTTTATTATTAGAATTTTAATTATATAAATCAGAGGTGCTGGTGTCTTGATCAAGTCTCCATGTGAATCAACATTGGAGGGTGAACACATGGGCACCTGGTGGAACCCCTGACAGATTGCCACCGGCATTTAGGGTCAATTCAGGGTTTAGCGATAAGAGGTATGTTCTAATATTTTCTTTTATATTATAATTGCATGCTATATAATTTAATTGTTGATAAGGTGCTCCTAGGGTTTGGGTTTGGTTTATATAATTTCATAATTTTCTTTTGAAATCTGTGCTTCTGCCCTATACACCAATCCCATCTGTGGTATCAAAGCAAGCCTTATTAGGTTAAATCATATATTGCTTTGCTTATATTATATTGACTTAAATGTAAATATGATATGAATTTTTTTTTTAGCATGTTATTTATATGATGTGATCATATTTTTATTTTTATAATGAGATTATGATGTATATATTATTCTATAAAGGTTGCCCTGACATAGTGGAAAGAATTCACTGCGTAATGATGGTTGTCCTAGAATAAGTCTACATGTTAATATTTTTTCTCATAATTAATATTTTCATGCATTTAGGATGTGTATCATGAATATTTAAAATTATATTATGTTGTAGTGTAATTAACCAATAGCTGAATCAATCTGGATATCTAATTGGTTAGTCAGTGTATAGGAAAAGTGGTTCATGATCGGTAAAGAGAACATGATTTTTTAATTGGTTCCATTGTCTGACCTGATCAATTTATTGGTGTCTAAGAAAAGCAACGGAGGGACTCCCATCTCTCTCCCACTTACCTAGCCAATTCGATAAATTTAATTCTAGATTGAAATGCTTAGTGTTATGTTCACTACGTTAAGGCCTTCCTTCATGCTAGGTCCTTATTATGTCTAGAACCATATTAGTTTTGTTGTGTAACCACAAGATCTATCATGAGGAATGATGTAATATTTATCTAGTGCATTAAGATGCTTACAACATTTTAAATATACTATTTTATTGTGTAACCACAAAAGCAGTTATATTTTATTTTGACTGTATAGAAATGAAGGGTTCTACTTAACTAAAACATTAAAGTTTGTTGTGCTAACACAAGTCTATTAATGTTTTAGAGGCAAGTTTTTTTTTTTTATTGAGAGTTGCATAAAATGCAATTGGAAAGAGTTTTCTACCTTTGAACTTATAACAGGTTTGTTGTGCAACCACAAGACCTTTTATAAGGAATTAGGGTCTTATTCTCAC
This sequence comes from Cocos nucifera, assembly GCA_006176705.1. Lineage (NCBI taxonomy): Eukaryota > Viridiplantae > Streptophyta > Magnoliopsida > Arecales > Arecaceae > Cocos > Cocos nucifera. The sequence continues at coordinate 77,618 of QRFJ01001697.1, forward strand.
TAAGAAAATCAATTAGAGGATTGTGATTTTGATTAAAAAATGGGAGACATAATTAAATTAAAATTCTAAATTAATTATGTATGTCATCATGAGTTGTTTGCTTATGTTTTGTTCTTTATTATGTAGATTAAATGGCTTCTTCACTTTCATTGCATTCAATTTTGGATTCAAATAAATTGACTAGTCCAAATTATGTGGATTGGCTGAGAAACCTAAAAATTGTACTCAGTCAAAAAAAGCTCTCCTATATTCTTGATGCTCCTGATCCTTAGCCATTAGAAAAAGATGCTACAAATGAAGATAAATCCACATATAAGATGTGGCAAAATGATTTTCTTACTGTCAAATGCATCATACTTGCCTCCATGAATAATGAATTTTAGAGGCAGCATGATGGCATGGACACTTAGTCCATATTGCTCAATCTAAAAGAGCTTTATGTAGAGCAGAGTAGGACTGCTAGATATGAGATATCTAAGAAATTATTTTATGCAAGAATGATAGAAGGAACATCCATACAAAAACATGTTCTGATGGTAATTGACCTAATCACTCGATTAAGTCAATTAGGTTTTATTATGGATGGAGAGTTAAGTTAGGATTTGATCTTGCAATCACTCTCAGAATCATTTTCTTAGTTTGTTGTGAACTATCACATGAATAAACTGAATTCTTCCTTGCCTGAGCTGTTAAATATGCTTAAGACAACAGAAAGCCATATCAAGAAGGATAAGGCTCCTCTTCTTCTTATGGATGGGATCTCCAAGAAGAAGGCAGGAAAAAAGGGTTCAAAAAGGAGGCTGAACCCTAAAGGTGGTATAAATAAGAAGAAAAAGGGGAAGAAGATCTTTGGACAGACGACCTATTTTTACTACGATAAAATAGGTCATTGGAAGAGGAATTGCAAGGCTTACCTTGCAATCATGAAGTCTGATGCAAATAATGTATCAAAAGGTATGTATGAGATACATACTATATTATTATTAAATTCTTTCATTTCAAACTCTTAGGTATTAGATACCGGCTGTGGTTTTCATATTTGCAAATTGTTGCAGGGGTTTCAGAAAATTAAGAGTTTGTAGAAAGGTGACTTTAAGCTTTATGGCGCTGGTGGAGAGTTTATCCAAGCAGAAGCTGTAGGGACAAATATATTGAAGTAATCTTCTGGAAAGATCTTAGAGCTTAGAAATTGTTATTATATGTCTAAGATCATTTGAAATATTATATCTATACCCTTGCTATTAAAATAAGATTATAGTCTTGATGTAACGAGCGAAGGTTGCTCGATTAAATATTCTAATAAAAATATTTATTTTGGCATATTTAGCAATGGTTTGTTGACTCTATGTTTGGATGATAATACATTTCATATCGATGAAAATAAAAAATGTAAGAGAGATGATATAAATAATACTTTACATTGGCATTGTCGATTAGGTCATATTAGTGAGCCTAGGATTAACAAGTTATACAAAGAAAAGTTCTTTGATCTTTTTGATTATGAATCATTAGGAACTTGTGAATCATGTCTCATGGGTAAAATGACCAAAACTTTATTTAGTGGATATGGAGAAAGGACAAGTGAGTTATTAGGACTTGAACATACGGATGTATGCGATCCTATGACAACACAAGCTAGAGGTGGATACTCTTATTTTATAATATTCACTGATGATTTATCTAGGTTTGGATATGTGTATCTTATGAAACACAAATCCGAAGCCTTTGATAAATTTAAAGAGTATCAAAGTATGGTTGAAAAATAAACTGGCCAATGTATAAAAATCCTTCGATCTGATCGAGGAGGAGAATACTTATCTAGTGAGTTTCTAGACTATCTTAAGATTAAAGGAATTCTCTCTGAATGGACACCTCCTTATACACTGTAATTAAATGGTGTAGCCAAAAGAAAAAATCATACCTTATTAGATATGGTACAGTCCATGATGTGCTTCACTAAATTACCTATTTTCTTCTGGGGTCATGCCTTGGAGACTGCAATTTACATCTTGAATAGAGTACCTTCTAAATCTATATCTAGTACTCCATATGACATATGGAGAAGTAAGAAACCTAATCTTAAGTATCTTAAGATATGGGGTTGTCCAGCATATGTCAAAAAAAAATTTTGGACATAAAGCTTGATGCTAGATCAGACAGATGTCTATTTATAGGAATATCCTAGAAATAGTATAGGATATTTATTCTACCATCCTACTGAACAAAAGGTATTTGTAAGTAGGCATGCCATTTTCATGGAAAAAGAATTTATCCTAGAAAAGGGCAGTGGCAGAAATATTGAACTTAGTGAAGTTCAAGAAAAATCAAATAAAAATTTCTCAACCATATAATCACATAAAAGAACCAGAACACATAACTCCTATCCGTAGGTCTAAATAGAGTGCGAAATACACCTATTAGGTATGGGTTCATTATTGAAAATAATGAAGCCCAAATCATTGAGAATGATGAACCTCTGACCTATACAAAAGTAGTCAAAAGTAAGGACTCTGACAAATGGCTGGCTGCCATGCAATCCGAAATAGACTCCATGCACACCAACAAAGTATGGACTTTGATGGATGCACCAGAGGATAAATCCTATTGGATGCAAATGGATTTTTAAGAAAAAGATTAGAGCAAATGATCAAATTGAAACCTATAAGGCCAGATTGGTGGCTAAGGGTTTTAGGCAAAAACAGGGGATTGATTATGATGAAACATTTTTACCTGTTGCCATGCTCAAATCTATTCAGATTATGCTTACCATAGCAGCATACCATGATTATAAAATATGGTAAATGGATGTAAAGACTGCCTTCCTTAATGGTTTCGTTGAGGAGGAGGTCTATACGTTACAGCCAGAGGGATTTAAGTTAAATGAAAGACCAAATCAAGTATGCAAGCTTAAGAGATCCATTTATGGATTAAAGTAAGCATCAAGGAGTTGGAACATCCATTTTGATGTAATAATCAAAGAGTTTGGTTTCATCAAGAATGTGGATGAACCATGTGTATGTTAGATATATGTGCCCTAGAAGCCAGAATTGGCTGACACTTGTAATACACTTCTAGGGGCAAAATTGTAATTTTGACTAAAATCAATAAATAGGTTATATTCTATCACATATGTGTATTTAGTGTCTGTGATACATCTTTTGAGTTAATGGCAATGATAATTCATATTTTCAAGAGTTGAAAATTTAAGGCATGAATAATCATTATTAACTCATAAATTGCTTCCGACCATAGGATCATCACGAGGATGGTGATTGATCCGGAAGGTTGGTGTACAATCGCTTCTCTTTAGTAGATGAGTCTTGAGTCTACGGTGTGGAGACACCGGAGCGAGAGTACAGGTACTCGTTAGAGAACGAGGGCACTGAGCGTGACCACCTCGAGTAGTCATTAGGGAGTCTACCTTCTCGTCAATGACTGACTCGATGCTGCAGTAGTGTGTCTGGTTCTTTGACCTGAGGTGCATCGGCAGTTCACCTTGAGGGTGTTATAGTTTGACTACACCATTACTCGGATCTCCTAGCCATATGGAACCCTGAGGTGTATGTTGGCTATAGCATGTTCATTGTAGGAACTGGATGGCATCAAGATGGAATCTATCTACCTCGGTGGTAGAGGAGCAGCCCTATGATGATCATGAGAATCAAGTCCAGAAATCCATGGCCATGGCAGAGTGAAATAATAGAAAGAGTTTCTATTTAGATTTTCACATTGGACTCGAATCGAATGATTACATCATATGACAGAAACTAGGGTTTGACGAGTTTCACCTTAACCCTAATCTGATCGGGGCTCAAGATAGAAGAACTTAATCACACAGGTAGCTGCACCAAGAGGTTCGCATTCAGCTCTGATGGGTTGCCACCATATACTGCTAGGTGTCACTGGTGGATTTTGGGAGCAATTAGAATGATTTAGATGATCGATCATTCTAGCTGTTCGAATCAGAAGAGTTCTGATCCATCGAAAGGAAGTTTCGATGATGTCGATGATAGAGATCATGACATATCCCATTACCATACAGAACTGAACCTAACTGGGTCACACAAACAAGGGTTTGAATCTGGTGATCATCAATTGAACTGATCCTAGTTCAATTGATCTGAATGAGATTCAATTAGGTTCAAGAAAATCGTGCTAGCACTCGATTGAACCTAACGTTCTTCTTTTGCTATCATAAATAAGTTGTCCTGACTGAGCCAAAGGAGTTTGTGCTCAATCAGAGGCCTTCATATGGTCTGACTGGAGGTTGTCCAAGTCAGAAAAGGTTGTCTTATTTTGTAAGACATTACCTGCCATTTTTGGTCACCTGCCATTTCTTGTTCTTTGACTTTGGTCAAAAGTCTACCTTTGACTGGTCAAATGTTGACCATTGACACTTTGACTTTTGACCACATGTCATGCACCTATTGGAGAGCTGGTGGGGGCCTGTCCCCCTGCCAGAACCTGGCAAGAAAGAGGGCGCACGCCACCCTTGGCGTGTGCCCAAGTTGGAGGCGCCCTAGGAGTCCCTTGTTGGACAAGGACTCCATCTCCTTTTTGGATTCCAATTAGAGTTCTCCCTAAGAACCAACTTTGACTGGTCTTAGGCACCCTCTAAGGAGGAATCCAGGGGTCTCTATTCCCACCAATCAGATTTAGATCTGATTTCACAAAGGGTTGTGATTGGTTGGGAAGAAGAGGAGTTGGATCACGCTTAGTCTATAAAATAAGACCCTGCGCCCAACTCAAAAGGAGATTGAATTTGAGAAACCCCATGCCCCAAGGCTGCCTCTCCCCTCCTTCCTCCATGCCAAACCACCTTCTCCCCTTCCTCTCCACATCCAAAAGGAGTTTTGGACCTTGGTTGGTGCGATCATCCAGATCAAAGAAAGGAAGATCAAAAAGTAAAGAAGGGCTGCACTGCTGCAAAAGGAGACTGCTGATCTTCAAAAGGAGTTTTGAAGATCCTCCAGATCAGATCCAGATCTGATTTGGAGGTGTGATAGGAAGAAGAGGATTCTCCAGATCCAGCTGAGTGGATACCGGTAAGAGGCAGGCTTGCTGGCTAGATCCAAGAACCTTCCGCCGCAAACAGGATCATCAATAGGATAATAGGATTACCCAAATAGGTAAATTAAATTTGATTTAATTTATCCTTATTTTATTTTATTTATTAAAATAATAAGAATAGATCTGAACACATCAAGATCTAATTGGGATCAAGGAAAAATTTTTGAAATATATCTCTTGATCTGATCAGATCGAACGAACCTGGCCGGAAATCAGGATTTCCTTCAACTGGTATCAGAGCCATGGTTCTAAAATTGTTAGATCTGATTTTAATTTATTTTAATAAAAAAAAGTGATTTCAGATGTCACATGAGATGTGATCAGATCTAAAATCGAAAAAATTAAAATTAAATAATGGATCTAAGATTAGAAGATATGAGACTAGTTCTAAATAGAATAGTTCTATAGAATAGTCTTGCATGTTCTTTGATTTAATCTGATTAAATCATTTTAGATCTTTTTATTTACTATTTTCTGATATTATAAGTGTTTAATAAACATCTAAAAAAAATAGAAATAAAATTATTTAATTTTAAATATCATATGAGATATGATTGATGATGTCTAGACTAGTTGTAGTGAATAGTTCTAATAATTATCTAGATTAGAATTTATTTGATTAGATCAATTTAAATCTAATTTTTTAGATTATTTATGAAGATAATTTAGATCTAAAAATATGCATATTGATATACATGAGATGTATGAAAATATGCCATATTAGATCTACTTTATATATGAGATATATGATATAGATCTGATATTATTTTGTAGTATTGAATGTTCCTGATTAAGGGTTCCTCTTGGCCGTCCGTCATAAGAACGAAGAAGGGTTTAAAGGCCCTCTCTTCTCCATTCGATGGGTGTTCTTATGATGTGTAGGGGTGCTGGGTGTTCGTCCTTAATCAGAAACCCAAAACTTACTTTCTGCAAAATCCTAGATCCTGAAACCCTAGGATTTATTGTGCATATTTTGTTTATGAAACCTACTTAATTAAAATTAAGTTTGAAATATTAATTAGGTATAAAATTGAGAATTTCAGATCTAAGACATATTCATAATACTGGGTTCGGGCTTGGGTAGCTTAATTAGGTCTAAGCGGTTGATCAAACCGAATCAAGAGTTGGTTAGATGGGATCAACAATGCTTAAATTGACCAGCCTAATAGGATTAAGTCTGGGTCAAGATCGAGTCACGATCAAGCAAGACTTAATTAGGCTCAGAGGTTAGAGTCTGGATTGTAGGCTAACCCAATTGGTTCTGACTCAACAATTTGGTGTCTAAGTAGGTTGGCATAGACGACCGACTGTTTTAATTGGAAGCTACTCGACCTGAATGCGTTCTTGTACGAGTTAATGGCATATTTCTTCCACCGATCTCACTTACCTGGCCATATCTGTTGACACAGTTCTGATCTGAGGTGGTCAATAATCCGAGCTAACCCATGCCACTAGGTTAGTCATAATTGTTATGACTAAGCCAAGTCTAGTTTAATGAGACCTGAAACAATTCTCCCTAAGAAAAGATTAAGTCTGAGGTCTTCCACCATTGTAGATGTGCGGGCCCTTCCCCGGGTTGATTGTTCTCGGCTGGATACAGTGGCTCAGTTGCACCGAGGAAAGATGCAACCATGCTATTAGGCATTGATGCTATGGGCTGGAGATGAGTTGGGCTTCAATATTTGGATATGGTGAGAGACTCAATTAGGAATCCAGTCTATGCAAATGGTGGGTCTGACTTAACTAAGGAGTGGATCAATATTCCGGATACGGTGAGATTCATGAATTAGAGACCAAGTTTGGGTGCACCATGATTAGAGAATCATTGAACAAAAGTTGTTCACTCATTGGCTAACCCATCACCAATAACTGTTAGGTGAGGTGATTAGTCAGTTGGTGAGACCGCACCACCCACTAGAAATCATTAATCTGAGAGATTTTCGCATCTCTTACAGAGGAGTGTAGGGATCCGAAAAAATAGTGGAGCTAATTTTTAAATAAATATCTAAATAAATTGGTCAAGTCAAATTACTAGTATCTAACTAGAATCTTTGACTCTCTACAGGAAAATTACTGCGTCCAACCCATTGCACGTATCCTGGACACCCATAGACTGACGGACCCAATTATAAAGATTGGCTACGGAACTACAAAATAGTTTTGGGTTCGAAGAAGTTAACACCATGTACTGGACCAGGACCTCCACACTTTCCAGCCCATTCCATCTGTGAACAAGAGCGTCTCTGAAAAATGGATATGACGAAGATAATAAGGCCAGATATTACATGTTGGGCTCGATGTTTGATGAGCTCCAGCTGCCAACATGAGGATATTGGACTGCTCTCCAAATGTTGGCTCACCTGCAGGAATGTTTGGTAACAGATCGCGCAGCCAAATATCAAAGTCACAAAATGACTTTTTAAGGCTAAGATGCGTGATGGCAATCAGTCCAAGATCACTGTCTGACAATGATCAAGGACATGGAAGAGCTGGGAAGCTCGGTGTGAAGTTAGACTTGACCTGCAGAAGATATTATTCTGCAAATCCTTGACTGATGCATATGGCAATTCATCATGAATTACCACATGCATAAACTTCAAATTCCTTGGCGATTATATGAATATGCTGGTTACCGCTGAGCTTCTATGAAAGGTTCTAAAGCTCAGTTCTTGCTATGAGGACTTCTTCCAAAAAGAATCTTTATGGAAAGAAAAAAAGTCTGGAAAAAGCAAAGAGTGGAAGGATCAAAGAAGAGAAAGGCAGAGCCAGAAGAAAAAGGCAGATGTCAAAGGAAAGTTTTTCTATTGCAACAGCGAGGCCATTGGAAGCGAAACTGCCCTACTTACCTAGCCATCCTGAAGAACAAGAAGGAAGGTCCTTCTGGAGTAATGCTCATTATTGAGTCTAACCCTTACGGTTTTATTTCTGCATTCCAGTTGGGTCTTTGACTCGGTTCTATTTGCTCATCTGTGCACTTCCATGTAGGTCTTGAGGATAGTAGGAGGCTGAGGCGATGGAGACATGTCCTACGCATTTGGTCATGGAGCAAGAGTTGCTGCAGTAGCCGTGCGGACATATCCTCTTCGATACCATCTGGTTTAGATCTTAGTTTTTGAAAGACTTATTTGTTGCCTGCAGCTTAGCAGGAATTTGATTCTTGATTTCATGCTTAGCACAAGAAGGTATGTTGATACCTTCATTAGGGCCATTGTAACATTCTTTATGAAGAAATAAAATTGCAAATGGTTTCCTTATTAATAGTCTTATTAGCTACATATGATGTAACCTGTTCAACTGTGAGCATCCTTTCTT